>VXBO01000779.1:6248-32307 GCA_013400135.1 Rhinoptilus africanus | reverse complement strand
ATTTGCTTCATTATTGCAAATTATATATCTTACCTGGTACAAAAAAATCATTCTCTGTAAACCAGTTGTACTCTAAGTGGATTCCCAGATGGGCAGCCTTTACAGTAACCAGAAAAACTAAGTAGACAACCGAAACAGTACCTGGAAAAGACAAGAGCCATGAAGCAGTAGACAGTATTTGTACTGTGTTTTATTCCTGCTCCATCCAACTAGTTTCCAGTTGCCCAAACACTCAGGTTTGGTATATGTTCTTAAAAATACAGACTAGGTCTGAATTTTCTTTTTCTTAATTTCTTTTATAGGTCAGACAGAAAGAATAATGCACTTGCAACCAATGCAAGCTTTCAGCATGCTGAATGTTCTTCAGACACTGCACTACTGACAGTGGAAGAAATACCCTGTAATCGCTGGTGCTGGGAAGGTAGAGAGGTCTCTACACAATAACAGACCAGTTACAGCTTCAGCTGTCAAGATTTAAATGCAACATGAGAGAAACTCAGCCACGGTACTGCAGCTATTACAACATCCGTTCAGTCATTGACTTTTTGAAACAAAATGTCCCAATGAGATATATGAATGTTTACTGCAACTGTGAACTTTACAGTGGGAGTTAGAAGCTGATAATGACATTTGACCACTACCAATTTAAACCTTGTCTTGATCATAACCTTGGATAACCCTGATCATAATACTGGATTTGCATTCCATCTCATTGGTTCAGAGGCATCCGCACAGCTAGAGGACTACAGATAAAATCACAAATAGATATAAATGACTTTCTGTGTCTGCATGTGGGATGGAGAACACATGATCGTGGCTCCTGCCATTTGAAAGAGATAAGGGCAGAAGAGCAACTCCCTAAAAGCCAAAGGAAACTGCAACAGTAATTAACACTACTGCAATGCAACCTCACAGCCAATACTTCTGCTAGTCACCACAGAACCATCTATAAGTAAGTAAAGACATAGAAACAGCACTTTTACAGTTTACAATACAGATTCAGATAAGACATCATTTCATTCTAGCAGTATCTCCAAGGTTAAAAAATAAACTGAAGAAATCATCATTTGATTGCATAGAGCATAGTCAAGGAATTAGAAAGACATAAGGTTCTGTACTTAAGGAACAGCTTAACAGTTAAAACATTCTGTAGTTTTCTGATGATTCACGTTTCTGTAGGTGTAAAGATAAGTAAAAGTTCTCAATTCACTTAAGCATCTCTAAAGTTTCCTTACATTTTTTTCTTGTCCTATAAACTTCCAAGGTTTACAAAAATTAAGCCAACTTTGAACAGATGAATTATATAATAATAATTTACTGAAGTTATGAGAAATTTTGTATTTTAATGCTCAGGTTCTCAATAAAAAAATAGTTCCCTAGAATAATGTTCTTATTTTAAAAAAGTATGGCTAGATTGCACTTAATATTTTCTTATCCCTAATGTTATATCTAGTCTACAAAAAAACCTTACTTTTTACACAGAAGCACTATCACCTACCTTGAAGAAAAGGAGGCTGAGGGGACACCTTATCGCTCTCTATAACTACCTGAAAGAAGGCTGTAGCGAGGTCGGGGTCGGTCTTTTCTCCCAAGTAAGAAGTGATAGGACAAGAGGAAACAGCCTCAAGTTGTGCCAGGGGAGGTTTGGATTGGATATGAGGAAAACTGTCTTCACTGAAAGGGTTATCAAACATTGGAAAAGGCTGCCCAGGAAAGTGGTGGAGTCACCATCCCTGGAGGTTTTTAAAAGATGTGTAGACATGGTGCTTAGGGACATGGTTTAGTGATGGCTTTTGTCAGAGGTAGGTTGATGGTCAGACTCCGTGATCTTAAAGGTCTTTTTCAACCTAAATGATTCTATTCCATGAGTCTGGTCATTGGAGTAGCCTTCACTGTTTTCTATACATTCTAGCTACAATGAACCAATGTTTTAACAATATTTGTAACCTACCTAGGACATTAAATTTTGCAAAGAAGGATGGAGACTTCAGATTTAGCAGGGGTAGAAGAACAGCAATCAGGTAAAATGGTACTGTTTTTGATTTATTCCACCATTTCTCGAAGAGTTCAAAACCTGTATCATTGCTAGAAGAGAACATCACACTCCTGTTCTGTGGTGGGTGACCACTAGCAGCACTTGGACAAATGACTGGAAGAAAAGAAAAATATCCCGAGATGAAAAGGGTTTTAATTGCACAAAATGTTCACAGCCAAGATCCCATAACTTCTGGATAGTTTTACCTATGGCAAATAAGCCCACTCAAAAGCAATCTTTGACAACTCGGTCCCTAACTTCTATTTGTTTTTTTATCAGGAGTTCAGCACTAAGATTTCACTGCTATGCACCTTGCACTCTAAGCTCACAAGTGCTATAGTTCTTTCAGCTGAGCTCAACAAAGATGGTAATTCATCTTAAGCCTGAGCTGTTGCAGAGGATCAGCCTTCAAGGTCACACACCTATGACTAGGTGTGTTCAATGCCTACATGCACCTGCTGGAATCAAGTCACAGCAACACACCTCTGCATCTGGCTGCCTATTTAGCATTGTAATCTGTCCCTGCACACTTCAGTAAGATCATATGAACCGAGATGCATGTGTATCTGGGTACAGAAGAGCCTGTATTACTGTACATTGCCCTGGGAACACACAAACCGAGGATGACAAGAAAGCTACTGTAACAACGGTCAGGTCTAAAACTCCTCCACTGAACTGAACCACCATTGTGGTGCTATGCTAGGTGCAAGTACATCACTGACAGACAACGCAACAGAAGTAATTTAAGATATGCACCCATAACACTGCCAAAAGGGAATGTCACACTCCAGTTACATGGTGGCTGATCAATGGCAGCACCTGAAAAAGTGACTGGAACAAAACCAACCAAACAAAAAGATCCCTTGATAAAATGTGTTTATTTGATTTTTGTTAAAATCAGCATTTCTTTCTACCACATGCCTCCAAAGTTATGTGTTGAAATATGAACCTGTCTTACCATTCTCATAATGTCTTATTTTAAATTTTTGCATTCCCACAGTACTTGGCAGCCTCTCTCCCACATTGTCTGCATGCTTGTTCTATTACAAATGCAAAGGTGTAAAAAGTGTTCTATTAAATTTTTTGAGAGACCACCACGTTACTTCCAGTTTTCTCACTTGCTTTCTCTCCATTGCTTATGAGGGGATTGTTTCACAGACCTCGAAAAATGCTTTTGTTCTTACTGATCTCTTTTGTTCAGGGCCCTGAATGCCCTGCAAAGAGACATTTGAGCATCTGACACCCCTTAGTTTTGTGAAGCAGATGATTTAAATCTTCCAGCTGCTGGAGGATGCTGTGGAATATTGTTGTCTACTTTGCCTCCAAGATACACCTGCTGCATAAGAATGGGACAGAAAGTAGAACGCACAAGAGCACTGCAGCAGCTATTGGTGCCTTGCTGATAGGGACCGTAGGGGAAACAGGATTCAACAGTAGTTCAAATGCAAATCAGCTGGTTTTCAGAATTATTTCTCGACTTCTTTGCCTGACTCCAACAGCTGCTCTCCAGAAACATGGCTGCAGACAGTGTGACATGCAGCTGTCTGGCAGGGACTGAAATATTTGTTTCCCCATTCCCATAAGCATCCACGAGAGAGAAATGTTTCTGCTTCATAACAAAGCACTACATCTTCAGTTACTACAGACAGGCAGAAAGACCAGAGGCTGACAATGCCTAGCTCCTGCCTTCATTCTGCATTATTCTGCCTACTTAAGAACTCTCAACAGATCTCCACTCATAATTGACTGCAGTTTCTTCCGTTAGTCGTGCAAATGTCAGATTCCCTACAAAACATGAGCGGACAGTCATGTAGCTAGCCTGACACTTGTTTCTTGTTCCACTTGGCATCATTAAATCTGTTCTTATAGCCTTTTTGTTTTAAATAAGAATGTTGCTGCAGAGGTGGTGAGGAGCAAAGATTCCCCAGCCATGATTTTAAACAGTAAACAGATCTGATGTGCCTCGATTTTAGGGTGTGAAAGTTAAAATTCCTTAAGGCAATTCCTCATTGTGCAACTACTGTTAAGAGGTCTAACATCCATGGTTTTAAGAAAGATCTATCTGGGTATAGGTAAACTTGTAATTTGCTTTTTAATCCTCATTCTTGCCCCTACTTTCTTTCTTTCTTTTTTTTTTGCTAATTACTAAGCTTTTCAAGTGAGTGATTATTTGTGGAAGTACAAATTTGAGACAGAAAATTACATTTTTTTAAAAAACAGGTGGTTACAAGTTACAATATACACTTTATAACTGCAGTGTGGTTAGGCAAGGAAACATGACGATTTGCCTTTAAACCCACAGCCCCAACCCAAACCGTGAAACACAATACTAGCAAGTGCTTCTTACCTTTATTACTTCCATTTGTGCCAGGAACAATATCTGTTACATTAATGTCATGAACAAAGTCTGAAAAGAAGAAGAAAACCTTACTATCCATGTCCCAAACCTGCTGTTAGGCTCTTATCTGTTGACCTGATGAAAATTAAGTACGGAAATATTTTGGAAAATTACATCAGAGGCATGATGCAGCAGCTTGCACTCTCCCCAACCCCAAGTGGATATTTTAAAACCTTCTTTTATAAGTGTTTTCAAATAGCCCCCACTGTACTACTTTCTTCTCAGCAGCCCAGTCCATTTATGAAGTTCCCAAGCCTCCCCTTCCAGCTGCTCATTCCTATTCCCCCAGCACACTTCCAGGTGTCCCAGCTCCTCTGTCTGCAGTGTTGCAACAGCCGGTTAGCAAGGAGATGCATCTTAAAATATGTCTCTTTTAGGACAGAATAAAGTGCAACCATACCCTTAGTCCAGATGGTATTATATGGAAAAAGCTTCCCCGACTCATTTTTCTAATATTTTTTTCAGAAGAGGCTCTGCGAGATGCTTTTTCTATGGTGTATTTTAAAGAAGGCAATCTCTGGAAAAAGCTTTAAGTCTCACTGTCTGAAATAATCTCTAGTAGTATTTTGTTTCCAGTACACTCCTGTGCTAATTTACTGCTCTGACACACCAAGTATTTTCGACTTTCTGCAATTTCACCAGGATGAGAGTACTGGATAGATGTTTCTTTATATTTATGTATGTATACACATACAGAAAATGTCCATCATCTTGGAAATGTAATTAGTGTGTTTCAGGTTAAAATTTGCTTCTGCTGCATGTGGTAGTATTACGCACACAGAAAATCAACTGGGGCAGTAGGCTTCAGATTTTTAAATTGCATTTAACAGCAGCCTGTTTCTCATAAAGAGAGGAAAAGTCTCGTGGTAAGAAAAATATTTCTTGTTTCTTCACTGATTTATGACACCCTGAATCACAGCTGAGTTTTTCATACTTACTGATATCAGTTCGGTGTATAAAACAATCAGAAGATTTAAATAAAATCATTTGTCACCTCCTCACTTCACCACTGTTTTTGTTGTTACTTTAAAAAATGTACTTAAAAAATTAGTGAGAAGCCATCAAAAGATAGCTCTTAAGGAATTAGAGCACCTTAAAATTAGTTATAGATGGATAGCCAAAACTTTTGTTGCCCCTGTACTTAAAAAGTGTTTTAGGACTAGCAATTGCATTTGTGGATTTATTTCTGTTTCAGAAACAGAAGAAAAGCATGGGACACTGTGTTAAAATCAAAAAAAAGAGAGGATATCATACTTGGTTTACAGTTCTCGCATTCTTTGTGTACTGATTTCTAGACCATTCTCCTTTAGGAAGACAATTTGTTCCCCCCTAAATTGCATGTCCAGACTTTTTAAAAAGTCATCTGAATATACTGGAATTAAATACAGCAGCCTGTTTAGAATAACTTAGAAACACATGTCTGGAAGATGCCATTCTGTCAAACCTACATCGTATTACCCATTTTACAAAACTTAGTAATTAAGTAGCCACAATAAAAGTTAGGACAAGAATCCAATGATTAAAGTTATCACAGAGCAAACAACTTCAGTAAGAACCCCTAACAAATATAAGTAATAAAGTAACATGCCAGACTCAGAGAAAAGCAGGACCTTTTTCCTAGAAAAGGAACTGCTTGGATCATTCTGAAGTTTGCTTATTAGAATCAGAGTCATTTGATTTAGAACAATTTGGGATTAAAATGCTAACCTTATTTAAAAAAAACCCACAAAGTCTAAAATGAAATTTAACAACATATGAATTTGGTCAGCTGTAAAATACATCAGCCATTAACCAATAAACTAAAGTATGTCCTTTAGGGATAGTAGGAACTTTAATTAAACATTGTTTAAGAGGTGTAAGTGTCTGTGCTGTTATTTGCCTTAGAGATTTGTTAATTACCTTCAAAATAGAAACTCTTAAATCTTAGTCACGCTATTCAACGCCATGAGTCAGATTTTCAAAGCTCTCAATTCCATCATTCACTCCCAAAACTCTACATACTTAATTGATTGTATCCACAAATGCTTGCGTGTCTGTGCACGTACATGGCTGTAAATAATGAATATGCTTTCTTTGATAGCAATGCCAGTCTAGGAATCATTCTTTCGCAGTGCTATGGTTCATTGTTCCTTCAGGGACACTTGCTGCACTATGGCAGCATTCTAAGTGTGTTTGCTGAAATCTAGAATGAAACTAGATTTTTTTACATTAACTTGGATCATTTCAACAGCCTAGCCTGGTATACGGCTGTTCAAATAGTTACACCCATGCAAACAAGGGGGGTGTGGAAATACAAAGTGGAAACAAGCAGCTAGGTTTGGGTTGTTTAAACTATACCAAGAGCCTCATTACTGACATGCAAATCAGATTATTGGTACTTCGTCTTTCATTAAAACCACACTTTGAGAGATTGAGAAACTGGCTTTGAAGACATACATGACTGTGCTAATAACTCCATACACAGTTACTTATTCTCACTTGACTTTTCACTAAAAGCAACAGAAAATCAAGATAAAGTAAAATGGAAAATCCTTTTTCAGTAGAAAGCAAAGTCTTGATCTTTTCACAAGGTAGCTGTAAATGATAATCAAAAGTGTTTACTTACTGTATATAAACTTTCCTGTGTTGAACAGAAAGTTGGACATTAGCACCCAATAAACAACCATGGCTCCAACAAGCGATACCATAGAAAATAAGAGGCTTGACCATTGACCAAAGGATCCAAAGTAATACTTGCAAACATCTGGGAATTCCCAGTTTGAGGTATCTACTAAANACGCTCATTAGGTGTTCCACTGAAGGAGCCTGAAGAAGCAGTGCATTTTATTGCAGCCATGCTACTATTTTGAATACTTCCAGAAGCACTGGAATAAGACACGGTGGCAAAAATGCAGCCTTGCATTTGCAGGTGTAGCCTTTTGCAGGAGTTACGGCAAAGTAGGCCAGATCATGAACTAGTCCTCAACAATGCCCTGAAATGAGCTGTCACAAACTGGAGGTCTAACTAAGTGAGGAGTTAGTTTATGCATAAAAGCACCAACTGCAAGAGCTGCAAGATGAGTTTTGAACCACTGCCAGTGAAGCTATTATTCATAAATTGCTTCCAACACAGGATATATACAAATATTAAGGTAGTACAGGCATACAACACAACTGGATGCAGCTACAGCCCACACTGTTCCACTGAAGAACATGATCAGAAATACATGTAGTGAAATAGACAGTGCTTATGGAGAAGAAGGGAAGCCCCTAGCTCTGTACGTCCCCAAACACTTAATAAGTGCACATCTGAAACCTTGCTTGCTAAGAGTTTGGGTTTGGCTCGAATACTTGGGTCCCAAGGAAATTAAGGATAATCTAATAAGCAAAGACAGACATTTAGCTTACAGAGCTTAGATCCAGACTACAAAAGTAGAGAGACATTCAAAGGAACAGCTTTTATTAGCAGGTCAGGTCTAACATATAGTAAAGATACAGACACAGAATCTATTAGATCTCTGTATTTCACACTTAATGGAAATATTTGCATTATGAAGCTTTGTATCTCTTACGTATCATTTTCCGTGATTTCACAACTCTGTAGCAGCAATAAAGAGTCAAAATGCCCATCAGTAAGATGAGAATGATTCCAGAAGTAAAGCCTGCCTGTTAAGAGGGAGAAACGCAGTTTACTTTCTTTATCAGTAACACTACAGAAAAATGAAAAGCAAGAAGTGCTGCCAAAATCATTTCCATATGCACACATTTTTCATAGTTTTACCTGTTTTATTCCCCATGGGATACTTAATATAGATGTACCCATCATTGTATTCCATATCATAAATCTAGGAAGAAAAGAAAAATGCCAGTGAACAAATTAAGAAGCAATTTTACTTCATACTATCCTCTTCGCTACAATAGTTATGAAAACAATATAGAACATTCAATAATAATGCATTATCTGGCTAATATATGCCAAGGTGCTTAACATACATTGTCACTATACTGGAGTTTTTACCATAGCCATCTGTGCAACTGTCAACTTTAAAAGCAGTTCCTAATGGACTGTACACGTAGATTTCATCAGGAGCTGGAAGTACATGATCAGGAGCAATCTAACAAATGGATAAAAAGCAAGATTTATTAGTAACACCAAAGACCAAAGTAACTATTGTCCCAAAATACAGCAAGCCAACTGTTGTAAATCACAAAACTCTTTTCATGAAAAGTGCACTTAAAAAAAAATAGTCTGGACTACATTAATTTTCTCCCCATGAAAAAAACAGTTGGTACGATTTTTAGTTAGATAGCAGAAAAACAGGTTTTTCTTCTGCAAAATATCTGTAACATACTATGTACAAATCATGCTAGTTCAATCGTTGCAGCTGACCACTGCTTAAATCCTCTTATAGATGGTAGAAATGAGTTCACGCATCTAGGCAGCCTGGACTACCATCACAAAACTCAAGCTGTTGGTATGTTTTCTTTGGATGGTGAAGGCATTGTACAAGAAGTCAACCACAACTTGTGGTAAGACTTTGTAAAGGCATTCAGCTACTAGATATTTACTTCAAAGCAAGCTGCAGAGTGGTTTTCCCCCTACCTTTATTTGTGCTTCTTTTATAAATCTAGGCTGTTGAAGACCCAACATACCAGAGATCATTCAGTTAATTTGGCCCTGTCTTTGCCTTACCAATGCCCTGTCTGCAGGGGACGTGAGCCTGCTATAGTAATGAATCCGCTTATTCATTGCTGAAGCTTCATCAGTGACCCTTTGCATGTCATCGTTGACACTGACTATGTTTGTAGGTTCCACATGAAATGGTCTAAAGGAGGGGAAAAAAAAGAAAGAGAAGGAAAACTCTTAAAACCCTAGAACAAAAGAGCTAACATACAACTCAGAGAACAGTTGAGCATCACTCAGGATGAGTCGGTCATTCACTGACACAAAGCAAACGCAAAAAAAGATCACTGCCATGAGGGAAGCTGCCATCCATTAAAGAACCACGTGTTTATATCATCCCTATTAACATGGCCTCTTGTCCAGATTCTGCAGGGCAACCTAACATCAAAATCTAGGTCTAATATACAGTCTATTAGTTCTCAACAATGAGTCACACCAGAACTACATGGTAATAAGCTTGGCCAAGCTTATTAGTGCTTATAACCGGTGTCGCTAGAAGCAGGGATGAGAAAGAGCGGGAGAAACAGAAAGCATGAGAATGCAGAAGCAGAAAAAAAACAGAGAAAAAGAGAGGAATGAGTGGTGCTAGTGAGGACCACCTATGAAAAGACTAGGAACTACTAATCTAGGCAAAAACACTGTATGAAATTGTGCTTAACGGCGAAGCAACCAAGCTCAAATAAGTCCATGTGCTCATACTATTTTTAAGCCAATGCAACCAGGAATGGAGTTTGTCACAGAGCACGGAACAACAGATGTCCATTTGCAGTCCTGAATTACTTCAGAATTTCCCTTCAGATTTAATTAGGGTAATCACAGAGAACAGGACTGTCAGCAACAGATGTCCTACATCTCTAATACAGAGATGTGCTGAATACGTGTGGTCTCCCTTCTCTCTTCCTCAGCTGAGTCAGACTGCAGGTATGGTCACAGCCACTAAAGGAGAAAGCACCCACACCACACGCCACTTGTTTTCTCTGCACACACGTCAGTACAGAGCAATCAGAGTGAAAGCTCCTCCTAAAGTTAAAACACAACATAAATCTAGCTACATGCAAGGGGTGCTACAGAAAATATGCAAGCTAATCAAGATATTGCAGAGATTTTTTTTTTTAATTAAGTATCATTTACTTCCATATAGGCAAATGTGACATCCACTCCTGACACTGACAGGCCAATTTCTCAAACAAGAGAGGGGATACTGGTGATGCGTAAGCCTTGATACAGGGTTTTGGGGTCCCTCCCCTTACACCAGTGCCTTTAATTCCTAAAGCAATCTCAAAAGCTTTCTAATCTTCCAAGTTGATGTTTAAATCAGTCAGAAACAAGAATCACCCCAGAAACAGAACCCACAAACCTACACATTCACAACAAGTTTCAGGCTACCAAGAGCAGAAATTAGGTCAGTAATAAATCCACGCCACCTTTCCTGTAATACAACCAAAGTCTCCTTGAACTGTTTTCTAGTTTCTGGCTCAGACTACAAAGGAACGTGGTCAGCCCCTCCTGCCCCAGCTCCCAATACCGTGACAAAGGTCCCATTCTCTTTCACATTGAATCATCAAGCATCTGCACCATGGCACCACCTTTTATCTCAAGGAAGACAAGGAATACAGCTCTGAAGCTGGTGGTTTTATCTCTGGAAGAGATGAAGGTAGGTCTTTAGTCCCATGTGCTTATAGGGACACACCAGGTAAGAGTATTTATGGGGCTAATAAAACTGACTGACAAAAGTGGAGAACAGTGAAAAATAACTTCCTTCTCCACAAATTCATTCTTTCCTTCATCTTAGACTTCATTAATTCTTACATCTTCCTTCATCACGGAAAAAATGGCTTAGATTCGCTAAGCCATTTCCCACTTACTGTAACAAAAGTGAAAACACTTTCAATTTTTAAAACATTCTCAATTGACCTTTTTTTTCCTCCATGTCTATGACACGGAGGGGGAAATTCTTTGTGTGGACTTCTGTGGTGTTCTTACAGATAATTAAGAGAGATACTGCAATTAAACAGGAAAAAATTTTAAGCAATAGCTTTATTACTTAAGCCAGAGGCACACAGGGTTAACTAATTCCACAGATATGTAACGTACAAAAATACTCATGGACTATCAGCTCTAAAGGACTTCACTTGTTTTAGCTTAAAATTTATTGGACTGATCTAATCACTGGACAGTGCTAAAAAATATTTCATTAGAAGACCTGTAAAATAAACACTGTAGTCATGAAAATAGGAAATGTAATATGTTTAAATGCCTCCCCACCCCCAGTCAGCGCTCTGCTGTTTTCTGCACACTATATTTAGAACACTAAAAATACGTGTTTTGCTAATTACATGGCAGCTGCATAGTGTGAAGAGCTTCATGAGGACTACCTCTTTCCCCATCTTCAGTTAATATTATTAGTACATCCCCACAATCTTCCATTGCTCCTATGGAAAAATTATGCTGAGATGAATTCTACATTTTGTTTCAAAGTTAGCAGATCTGTGGCAAAGATTTCCTTCAAAATGGTGTTCAACAACTACTGACATGGATGTCAAAGAAAATTCTTCCAGACTGGAAGACAGTAGGAGATTATTTTTTTAAAGCAATTCAAGTTAAAGGCATGGATGATTTAAAAATTAAAATAACAGAAAATATTAATATGACACCCTATTTTATGGGGAAAGCAGTGTTGTTAAGTCAACAACCAAACAAATATCAAGAAAAAAATTCATGTGTAGCAAAAGCTTCTCTGTCTGTAGGTAAGAAATTCTTTAGAAAAAGGTATTTCCTTTTCTTCACTACTAAGAAGAGACTCTGGATTGAACAAGCAATTTATGGTCCAACAAGAAACAGATGGGTATGATCCAGAATCTAATCTACAGGTGAGGAAAACAAAAATTAACAACTCCAAAGAAATGATATATGTCTGTTGCTACTGCCTTCTCCTGGAGGAGTGCACATGTTTAATGCTGCCAGTACTTGGGCTGCTTCCCCTCTTGATCCCTTCTGCTGTGCATTTGTTGAGAATGAAAATTATCTAAAACAGCAATTAATTTTCTTTTTCTCGGGGTAACACTGCACCTCTAGTCTTACTGAGCAAGCAACTATGCTAAAATAGACTCTCCACCCATCAGTTTTATGGTTGTTAGGGAAAACATCAGTCTGACTTGGAAGCTCTGTGGGATGCAACCCTCCTCCCGACCTCCACTAGGATGTGTCTGGATCAAGATCACTTCCCAGCCCCCAGCCACACCCAGATCAAAGGCTGACTGTAGGGCACACTCACACAGAAGTCCGAGAAGCTATCAAAGACTCAAAGACGTTCTCAAAGACTGAGATTTTCAAAGCCCAGAGCAGGTAGGATATAATCTGGGATGTATTTTGGAAAACTCTCTTTAAGGACCTTAAGTCTAACAGACATGCACTCTGTACATGCAACCATCAGCAGCTACAACAGACTCCTACAAAACTTTATGATTTATACAGGCAATTACATTATATCTCTCATGTGGCAAAATCATTATGAAAAGGATGTGGGACAATATGATCTGGGGGAAGGGGAGAAGTTACATGACTAGAGGATGTGACTATTAATGCAGAACAGTGCAGACAATTTCCATGCATTGAGATAGACTATGGTGTCCAGTAAACATATTGTATCCACACTAAAAAAAAAAAAAAATTGCAATTTGTATTTCAATAGCTAGCCTGAAAAATAATGCTCTTTTTACCAGGGCAAACACACCACTATAAAGCATAGCTGTTTTCCACAGCACGACGGGTATGGACAGGATCTCATGCAGGAGGTCCACACCTCCCGTACACTACACCTCGTGCACGTACTTCAGAAACCATTCCCATAAAACCTTCAGCTACACTCATCTGCTAGCTATTTCTCCCTCACACAAAGGAACAGTTAATAAGAATTCTAGTGCTGGTCCAGGAAAAGAGAAGGCTTCTGTCCAAACCTCCTCATGTTATGAACTTGGGTAGCAATTTTTGCAAGCAATTAAAAAAAAGAAGACGTGCTCATGAGCAAAGTTGATTCCAAATACTGTGCTAGGCAAAGTTCAAGAGTTGGATATGAAGGGTTAGGGGGAACAGCACAATAGCAAAATTTGTTTGGCAAACCACATAGAATCCTGCAACTTCTAGCATGCATAATGGTGCTACATTCTGTGCATACATTCAGCAATGTAATACATCTTGCAAAGCAACGAAGCAGTATAGTGAGTACCCATCTGAAGAAGTTTTAAACTAAATAATAGTGTTTTCTGACTACGTTTGCTGAAATGTTTTTAAATAGCAAGCAACTGGTTCTGGACATTTGATCAAAAGTAGTAGTGTGACCATATAGCTGTTACAATATAATACATTTTTTGTGTGTTAGTGCATGTTTTGGCTCTACATGATGCCACATGACTTCACATTAGACGAACTTTTCATATTTAAATATGAAAAAAACCCTCTTTACAGAATGCTTAACAGAATGCTTTACAGGATGCTTTCCTCTCCTTCTCTCCTCCAAAATGACCATAAGGAGCCACTTCAGCTTATTGCACAGATTTCTTTGAAACCCCATGTCAATCAGTTACTTTTTCAGGGATGCAATAGTATTACTACACAAAAATAAAGCTACTAAATACCTATGGCTTTATTGTTTTACTGAGTCCCCACATTATTATAGGAATGCTGTATATGGCACAGGAGAAACCAAGAAGTACAACTGATTCAACACAGAATCCTAGAACCATAGAATGTGCTGGGTTGGAAGGGATCTTTAAGGTCATCTAGTCCAACCCCATTGCAGTAAGCAGGGACATCTCTAACTAGATCAGAGTTGGAAATTCATCATGGAAATTAAAGTAAGGAGAAAAAGTAATAACAGGAAGGTTGCTATTTCTTAATCAGGAATTGCCCATCTGGATAAGAACATTATGGATGTCAGTGCACTCCTCTCAAGGA
Source organism: Rhinoptilus africanus (assembly GCA_013400135.1). Taxonomy (NCBI): domain Eukaryota; kingdom Metazoa; phylum Chordata; class Aves; order Charadriiformes; family Glareolidae; genus Rhinoptilus; species Rhinoptilus africanus. The sequence continues at coordinate 18,258 of VXBO01000779.1, read as the reverse complement.
AACTTGTTACAAAAAATTCCACGACTAACTTGATTTTTACTTTCTAAGCAGGTCTGAATTTACATAAGCATTGTAAACAATATCACAGAATCACAGAATGGCAGGGTTGGAAGGGACCTCTGGAGATCATCTAGTCCAACCCCCTGCCAGAGCAGGGGCACCTTACAGCAGGTTGCACAGGAACCCATCCAGGCGGGTTTTGAATGTCTCCAGAGACGGAGACTCCACCACCTCCCTGGGCAGCCTGTGCCAGGGCTCTGCCACCCTCAAGGGAAAGAAGTTCCTCCTCATGTTTAGGTGGAACTTCCTATGCTCAAGTTTGTGCCCATTCCCTCTTGTCCTGTCACTGGGCACCACTGAAAAGAGCCTGGCCCCATCCTCCTGACACCCACCCTTCAAGTATTTATAAGTGTTGATCAGGTCCCCCCTCAGACGCCTCTTTTCCAGGCTAAAGAGACCTAATTCCCTTAGTCTATCAATATGCTTACAGTTTATCCTAAGATCATCATTCTCTCAGCTATATATTTTACCTAAACTTTTTCCACATTCCTATCACCATTGTCATTATAATGATGACAGCATGACCACACAAGCATCTTAAAGTCTTGTATGCAGAACCAAAATAACCTTTCAGAGCACAACACTTCTGTTGCTCACCGGATATGCATTTTAACACATAAAGACTCACAAGCCTTACCACACCTTTCAAGCACTCTTCCCTCTTCTGCGTCAAAGGCAAAGCTATTCTACTCTACCCTTACAAACAAATACGAAGGTTCTTAATTAAGAAGGTCCTAATTCTTCCCAGTTAGGAAGTAGTAATATTAGGAATTATTAAAAATACTAACAACACAGAAAAATAAAAAGCAGGCAAAGCAGCAAAAAGACCACGTGGGTTTGGAGCAGTAAAAGCATAATGAATGCAGAAATGGTATTTTTGTGCAGGTTAATCCCGATCATTATCTACCTTTGCGCAAATTAAAAGAACTTTGAAAATAAAAGGGAACCAACCACTTTTGCATGAAAAAGTCTTCTCCGACTGCCATCTACAGACACTGTTTAATTTATAGTTGTTTAATTTCACCTACTGATCTCTCCTGCATTGTGTGAGAACACTACCAGGCTTCAAAAAGAACAGAAAAAGGAAGAAGGCTTGATCTCTCTTTAGCAGGGGGCACGGTCAAGTTTTTTCATATGCAAAACAGCTAACACAAAACATCATTTGTTCCTCTGAAGGTTCAAGTATTCCTGAAGATAACTGCAGTATCTGCTGACAATAAATATTTAAAGGGCATTCAGAAGAAGAAAAAAGAAACTCTCTTGCACATGGTAATCATCAACAAGCCACTGCAGCAATGACATTCTAGTTTTTGAAGGGACCTACAAAATGGGCAAAACACACCTAATACCGTAGGAGTAATTCGGGTCATTGTGAAGAACAGTAACATCCTCTTTAAGAGGATTAAGAGTGGCTTTATATTTCCCCCAAATTAGCAAGAGAATAATAGACAAAATAATTTACAACTCTAAAAAACAATTAGCTTATTGTTCTTATGTAAACACTGAAAAACATGCCTTTCAAAAACCCCAAATCCTCCAAGCCGTTAAGAAAACCAAATAACTATGTAAATGCTGTCAAATCTCAAACAACCCAAACAAAGGAACAGAACAGCACTAAGAAAGACAAACAGTGAATACAAGCAAATCACACAAGACCTTTCAAGAGCTATCTCAATCAAAGCAAAATGACCACCCACCAACGGCTGATCAGGTTTCTGAATAGCAAGTTTAAAAAAGGAGCAAACTAAGCAGAGCAAATCAGGTACTATTGCACTTGCAGTCTTTGATACTTTAATAAACCTCCCTCTCAGGAGCCGCTACTCCCTAAAGCTCTCCCTAAGAGGCCCTTCAAACGCCCCACTGCTCTTACCACACCTGACACAGACCCTGGTGGACCCTTCTTCCCCAGTCCTCCTTCTAAAGATTGCAGAGGTAGAGTTCAGCCTTGTTTGGCCCCACTACAATTTCCTGTCCTTCCCGATATCCCAGGGCTCATGCCCTTCATCTTTGTGCCTCTGCCACATCTGGAAGGCGAAAGACTACGTTGTAGAAACTGGGAGAATGAACTCCAATAAGGACCAAGTGGACAGATTTGCAAAGCTAGAGGTTGTGGAGGTGGGAACACAATCCAAGTACATGCTTCTGCTTTGGGGCAAGGAACCAAATGCTACAAGCTATGACTTTGTATGAAGCTCAGTCTCAAAACCTAAGAAATCATGAGAAAAAAAAACACACCACACAATGAGGAAACAATACCTAACTTCACTTTTGAAAAGTGGATCTTGGCATTTTGATATATTGCAAAGGTAAACTTCTCTTATTGCTCCTGCATCACCACACCACCTGAAACCATTGCTTCTCAAACACAACACGTACTTCCTCCGACACAAGGGGCTCCCAAAAGCCACAAAAATTAGCAGTCATCTTAGGCCAGGAGGGCCTCAGACACTCCTCAGAAAGAAGATAAAGCAAGAATTCATTTTGCACATGTACGCTACTGTTTCCTAATCTTTATATACACAATTCTGTGTGCTCCTACACCTGAGCTCCACTCATCCCCTGGGCTCACTCGGACCCTTACCCTCTTTTCCTTTGCTTGCAGAAGAAAAAGAGAATGTTTAGCCCCTGGCTAACGTGTGGGCATGCTCTCAGGGCTTTCCAAAGCTGCAGGCTGAGACAGCGGCAATACACTATAATCAAAGAACTCGTATTTATTTTTGCTAAAGCGGGCCCCACCAGCAGGATTTTGTATACAACAGTGCCATCTTCAGCTCGTTCAGGAAAACTGCTCTACTGAAATATGATGCTGGATGAAAGGGCAAAATAAGAGTCATAAAAAAGGTCGCACGGGGCTATTCGTTAGTCTAAAAGTGCAGAGCTAGTGCCTCCAGGTAGCATAAGAAGGTTAGTTCCCACTCTAAGCTCAGTTTTGGTTCCAGACCTAGCTCGCAAAGCACTGCAAACAGCAGAGGACGTCTCCCACTCCAACCTCCTTAAACTCGGTTAAACTCTGTCAAACTCTAAGAAAACACGCCAGATAACCATGTAGCTAAATATGTATTATTTTCATAGGCTGGGCTGCCGAATTTTTCATATTTGCTTGATCTCAAAAAATAGTACAGTTTTTTTCTTAAAGGCAGTAAATGTTACTCAGTTCCCTCAGTACTAGCAAATAATGTGTTTTTCCAGCATCACCTGCAGAATGCGTACAGAATGCCATTTACACATAGTGATAGCCATTTATCTACACCATCTGGGAAGCTTTCTTGCGTCTTTTCAACATTTCAGTTTGTTGTGCTAAATAAAAACCGTCATGGTTCGGTATACACACATGACATTCAGTGTTTGAAGAGTACTTTAAAAGCCACATGCCAAGTTTTTATTGGAGAACTCTCTCTGAAGTGATGTCATTAGAAAAGTTTTTTTCCTCATAAACAAAACACATATGAACACCTGTTCACCTGGTGCTTGGAAATAATATCATACAGAGACAAAGTAGGAACTGTTCGTAGTCAGATCCTGTTTTCCAAATGTTAGTCTTCTGTCTTTGTAGCATTCTGTTCCTAAAAGTAAAGACTAAACAACTCATTGCTATATAATTATTCTGTAGATTAGCTTTCCTCATACCTTTTGCACTTAAAATCTTCTGGATTAAACTGTATATTCATGATCCCATAATTGCTTTCATCGCCTCCCACAGGAACCAAGAGAGGTTTGGTATCCTCTTCCATATTTGGTGAATGTGCCGCCTCCTTCTAGATTCTGTCAGTTATTCTGACCTAAAAAGAAGTGAAACAAGACAACTGTAGTTAAGTAAAACTGTGTCTCTGCTACAAATTTAACACTAGCAGAGTCCCACAGCTTCAGAAGCTCCTGGGTGAAAATAACCAGAAAATCCCTTCAACTTGCCACTTTAAATTGTGTTTCCTTAATGGAAACATCACAGGCCAAGTACACCAGGGACAATATTTTTTTACAACACTCTATCCATTTAAGTAAAGTGGTCAGTGTACCACCAGTGGTGCGCTGAATCTCTTTTAGCACCGCAACAAGCAATATAAATTAAAGCAGTATGATGGATGCTGTTGCTTATATTGTGATTGAAACGGGTTTGTAAAAAGTGAGATTCAGAATCTGAATTTCCTTTGAGTTAACACAGATAAGAATCAAGTCCACCATGTGCAAATTAATGTTAAGTATATTTATACATAGGTCTTATCTTCCTGCATTCAAAGCATGGGACTCCTTTTTTTACTGCTCCACTGTAAGACCAGTGTGATTTTTAAACATGCACTTCCAATTTGTAACAGTACAGCTGAGAACAATTAGAGACTATTGTTTCACTAAATTACTTCAAACTTTGCAGCAGACACACATGCAGTTTTCCAGTGTATTTCCCAGAATAAAGATCAGATTATTGCAGCCTACCATGTCCAGGCTCTTTGAATTAAAGGCAACGAATGGTTTAATAATGCATTAATAATAATGTATTATATGCATCCAGGGCACTGCTGGCCAAACAATGGGGAGCTGATTGCTTTTAAGCTAATGGAATTCTACTTAAATCAAATTACAGACCTCATCAGGGGACTCGCTGCGGTCTCGCATGCAGCTGAACAAATGTAATGACTATAACAGCGCTCATCCTTGCTACCTCATGAAGAATTCCTCAGCCAGGACTAACTTCTTCAATCAAAAATGGCAGAAGTATCTTTAGAGTGTTACACCAGAAAGACAGATAAGAACCAGAGCTGGCACAAGGTAAGGAAGGATGGCACTGGATGCTTGAAATCTGGAGTAGCGATGGACAAACAGAAGATAAAAAGAACGAGGTGTATATCATCCTTCTGCATCCTCATGGAAACACACAATAAAGGCCCAAACCCAGAAACTACATCAACCTAGGTTAAGCACTGACATGGCTCTATCCCTGCACACTGTCAATCCTCTTGTGTTAGCTCATCCTCCTAATGTCTCTGGCAAAAAGCTAAAGAATCTGAAGGAGAGGATAAAACAGGAAGGAAAGTTAGTAGTTTTCAACCATGTCAGCTCTCTGGGGCTCAAACAATTGCTAAAGGAGGAGTGGGAAAACACCACAGAAGCGCATGGCAGGGGGCTGCAGAAGCACTGAGGCTGGCTCCATCTGCTGAGGGAATGCATTTCAGAGGACAGGCACCTGCTCCCCATCCCCACTTAAAGCCTCTCTGCTCTCAAGGGGAGGGGACCACTGGAAATGCTACTGAAAGGAATAGTCTCGCCCTTTCAGCTCAAGGGCATATGCGTGGATCCCACACTAAACTGAACTGGGAAGACTGATCCAGATGAAAATTAACCATTCTTTGCCTTGCTTTAAATCCAAATCAGTGCTGAGCCTGGGGCTTGTCTGGTTGCACACAGTTGCATGCATGTGCAAAGGAGGGGACAGTGCATGGGTAAAGCCATTCCATGTGGCAGTGCTGCCAGCCCCCTCCCAGTTTCAGTATTTATGACAAGATTTGATTGAAGCTACTAAGTTTAAAGGCATGATTTTCCCTTGTTCATTTCAGCTCTTTGAGAGGACCTTATAAGCCATCAGTGGTAACAATCCAGGCAATCTTAAGAGCCTTATTTTCACTCCTTGATAGCATCCACTTTCTCTTGCACTTCATTTTTGCTGTCACCTTCTCTAAAGCTTTTTTCCTGTCCTCTTTCCAGAGCCTTTTGAAGATGGGGCTTCTCTTATCTACCTTAACTTACTGCTGCTTCTCTTTTGCCACTCTAGCCCTTCCAGACACCATCAGTACAGATTCTTTACCCTAGAGCCCTTCTATTCCACATAATTGCTGCTCGTTCTCTGGCCTCCACTGCACATCTTATATTCTCTCATCCTTCTCAGCTCCACAGGTGATGCTCAGCTTTCGAATTCCTGTTCCTCATTTCCTCTCTATTTCTGTCCTTCCTACACGCTATCAAAATTGCTTTCCAAACCTGCCTTTACTAAGCACTGTTTACAAAGAGATTTCTTAGTTCCCAGCAGTATTTTAATTTCCTTTCATGTGTCACTCTGTTTCTTTCCGAACGCCATTTATAGCTCCCCTCTGTTCATTTCTTTCCTATTGATTTCCCTTATTTTTCTATAGTTCTAGTCCACCTCCTTCCTCCCTACGTTCCACTCCTTTTGTGCCCTGCACCCTCCCACTGTTAAATTCACCCCAGTGCACATCGGCTTCCTCCAGCAACTGAATACTTCTGAAATCAAACCACAGGCCCCAGAGGTTTCATGCACTGCTACAGATATCCACCTATTCCTCGGCCATGCACACTAAAAAACAATTCTTGCATCCCTCTGACCACACACCACAGCCTTCACAGACTTTTATATTTGGCTTTTAATTATCACCTCTAGAGGCTCCAGCCTCTTTCTAAGACCTCACCAGTGGTCTCAGGTAGAAGACTGGTAATATGGTATTACCTTGTTTTATTCCATTCTTTCCTCTTTTTCATCTTAGCATCCTGCATGCTTTTTCTGAACAGGTAACACCTACATCTGAAAAACCAGGGTCCTCACTTGTTCTGCATTTTGGAGCACTTTCTGAATTTAAATCACACTTTGGAATTAGCCATAAAAATGCAGATGAAAATTTAAATTCCTAATGGTGTAACTGAAATTCAAAATAAATTCAAACCCCAAATACTCAGGGGTGGTTTTAGACAGAATTTTCCAGAAGACCACAGCCCTGAGCTCCTTTCCTTCCTCTGGCCCTGGTTTATGGTGCAGATTAAGCAGTCATTAAATGCTAATTTAAGATACTGCTTTGAATGCATCCCTTCTTTAAAACCTGTTGTAAATAATGTATTTGTGCTTTACAATTCAATCTGACAAATGCAGACAATGTTGATCACCAGTTTGATTTTCTCTGCGCTATGGCTATAAATCAAGAACTCAGAATGCTTTACAGTATTCTGTACAGAAAAATAATCCTTCCAAAACATAGTGCACACTAAGTTTGGCTTGAAAGCATGATTTGGGGCTTATGGAGTTGTTGCTTAGTGACTTTTTAGGGTCTACTTAAACCTTGGATTGGCAAAGTCAGTTTATTTTTAAGTGCTTATTGTTGGGAGCACATAGGTGAAGCTTATGACCAGCAAATTGATTACTTTACAAATAGATGCAGCTATCATTATGTAAAGGCTGCAGCTGGAGCCAGTACAGTTTAAAAGAGAACTGTAAGCAGAAGAGCAAAATGCAGAAGAACGAACCTAATTAACCTCTCTTTTATCAAATTTCTACCCTTTTCCACTGGACTGCATTCTCAATAAATGTTTTTAATACATGGGATTGAGCCAGCTGTGCTATCTGAACTTACTGCCTGACATTTTCCATTACAATAACCTCTTCTCAACTGCATACTTTCCCAGTGTCCTAGCTATCTAGAGATTTTTTTTATATTGGGTATCTAATCTGTGTTCACCTTATTCTAAAGGATTCTTTCAAAATCCCATGATATGACGTGCAGTATTGTCTATATGATCTTAGAAGCCTATAATAAGGACTGGGATACCAAACACAAAGAATTCATGTCAAAAATCAAAGTTGCTTGATTCTCATTGTACTTGTATATTTTACAATACATTGTGGTTACAGTTTCCAAGAGCCCACAGTCATATTCAGAGAATTACTATGGATCCCTGGGAATTAATGTATGGCTGCTTAGAAATGGAGAAGGCTGTTTTAAGGATACCAGACTCATTTGTTGTCAAACTGGATTTTCCTGCAAGCAGGAAAGAGGTGCCTGCTAGCTGTGCTGTACCTGGAGTTGGTGATATGAGTTCATGGTACTTTGTCTTCAGCAGTACTATGAGTTAAAGGCGTTGCTCCCCAGTCCCACTTGCTCTCCCAGTCCTTCCTTCCCCTATTTGTGGTGGCACAGCTATTTGTCTTCTTTCTTGTATTGGTGGAATGAACAGGACTGGGGAATAGAACTAGATAAAAAAAATAATCTAAAGAGGAAGATAATTGTTTTGTGTCTGGCTTGTAGTTTGGCAGAACCAGCAGTTTCATTTTCCAGTTGAAAAGACACAAGCACGGTTTGTGTAAGAAAGAAGGCAATACTGCTGGAAGCGTAACTAAAACCACAACCTGAGAGACCACTTACCCCTGGCAGTATGTTTCACGGTTTTTTCCTTCTGCTTAGAACCTACTTCATGTAATGCTGCAAAACAAAAGAGCATTTGTGCTGTGCACCACTGAATGATGTTAAATATTTTGAAAGCAGTCTAGTAACTCTCAAACTGAGCATTCAAAATTAGTGGATTTTTAACCTGTGCTTTGTTCCCTATCCTTACAATAAGGATAATGTCAATACTTTGCCTAAGCTCATAGAAACATTGTGAAAACAAACTAACTTTTACGTAAAACTTAGCTGTGATTTGTACTAAGCACTGCCATAAATGTGCAAAAGGAACAATTATAGTTTGTTATAATATATAAATAAGGCAGATCAGTCTCCTGCAAAAGTGAACTGAACACTATCACTTTGCTGCTCTAACAAAACTTTCCCTATTCTGAGTACTGTCTAGCTTGAGAAAAATAATCATCTGGTAACTGAATATTTCTAATCAATATCATAATTCATATGTACCATATGAATTTCTAATCGATATCATAATTCATATGTACTATGATTGCCTAGACAATTTTAATTTTCATTAAACTTAGCTAAGTTTAATACTCCAACCTTTGAATACTTCAACATTGCAAACTCTGTCCTTTGAAACACAGGTTTGTGTGTTTAATTATCTATGCACAGATACTAGGTTCGCTTTGTAACATATTTGGTGATGAACTGAGAAATAGGAATTTTCTCCTCAACATATTGCACCACAACCTTCTCTAAAAATCCTTATTGTCTCTCCGATCCCTCGCCATTTGCTTGTCACCATACTGCTCTTCTGGAAGTTCTCTTCTTTCATCTGCAGGGACCTGCTTACTGTTCTCTGCCACAAACATCATGTCTCTCCTCTCTTCTGCTAGCGACAGCAGATATGAAGATCAGGGGGAGTGCTGACTGCATTCTCCCACAACTAAAATCTTACTGATAAGGCAGGAACAAAGGAAGAAATGTTATGCTTTCCCATGAAGCATGCTGCATTGTTTTCTCTGCAGCCATATTTCTTCTCCTTTCCAACTCAGCTTTGTTGAAGAAAGTGTTGGTTTTCATTTGTTAAACTCCTAACCCATCATGTAACAGCTACCTGCTACTTAGTCCTCCAAGCATTTGACTCCAGAAGGAAATACTCCATCTTTGCTACACCCATGAAAGTCAGCATCAAGTGCTGTTCAAATGCCCCCCTTCACTTTCATGTCTGTAACTAGCATGGTTATTAAGATAAAATGGTAGATATTCCACAACAGCTATAATAAAGGAAATATTATATTCCTGACATAATTTTGTAGTACCAAAACCCCCATAAGTTTTGAGCAGTGTTGACACTAGCATCTTTTAAGAACTTAAAGCACACTCAGTTGTCCTTCTTTCACTTACAAAGGAGCGGCTCCATCTAGAAGGAAAATGTGAAACACTCTTCCAGATATGAAAAAATCTGTCCAAACTGTTTGCATGCTAAAGTAAGTTTGGGATTCTCTTCTGGGTAAGGGCTTTAAACAGCAATTACTTTTTCCAATCATACGCTATCAACACGGTCCTCACCACCGTTAATATCTAACCACCTTCATGTTCAAGCACCATTAATGTCAAGGTATCCTTCAGTGGTCAAAAGTCGGCATAGACTTTGAATCCTGTTGTCCCTTTTCAGGATATAATTTCACTGGCTGCTAGTATGTCCCTTTTGCCCTGTTTGTAAATCTCCTACAAACATCTGAAGCTCTACATCAGAAGGGCAGCAAAAAGGAACACGTGGATGAGAATTTAATAATTCCGGTTTTCTGCTGCTGATCATAAACTGGGAGGCAATACCTACGGGTACTCAAGATACTTTCACAGTCCCACTCTGGGCTACACTCCACATGACTTTCAGGTGGCAACCTAAATAGGGCTTGACCTTCATTAGTCCTCACTGGCTTGCCCCATGAGTTTCTGCTTTTGCTGCTTCCAGGTTCTCTGTTTCTCCCCTGGTTACGAAGTTTGAAAAGCTTCAAGGGCTGAAGATAAGGACCCAGCAGATTTAGAAAACCTCATTCTAGCCTGTGCTGTGATTTGGTCTTCTTTATCGACAAAACCATATTAGAGTTTGCTTGCACTGTGAATTTAACAGTGGTAGTTCATAGTTTGGCCGCAGATGTGTGTGTCAGTGCTTTAAGATGAGACACTCATTATAACAGATCATTCAGAGTTACAGCCCAGGCCGTGTAAGAGGGTTACCAGACAGGTTTACCCCACTGCAGGCACAAAACTGGTTCATTTTGTCAGTCACCCCGGTCACCCCAGGAGCACAGACTGTGCCTAGCTGGTTTGTAGGACTGCCCTTTATCACAGAACCTTCCACAGAGGGCAGGGGGAGGAAGGCGGAGAGGGCCACACAGCCTCCATCATGCCACCCTGGCTACCAGGGCAGTTGGACACGGTGCTGGACAAACAGCAGCCGGAGCTCTGAGAGCTGTTTATGCTCTACATTACTAACACTGGAATTGCTGCACAGATGTTAGCAGCAGTTCTGTAACAGCTTCTCAGTGTAGGAGACCCAGTGGACCCACCGTCCTCGGAGGAAGCCAGAACTCTTAATTTGGAAGTCATGCACCTTAAAATAAATGATCACAGAACTTAAGTCACCTGTAACTTGTTACTTTTCAACCTATTTAATTACAACTGCAGTCCTAAGTTATTTTGGTAGGAATTTCACTACCGAAAGCTGTTCTTGTGCTTACGTGCAGCAGTAGTTTTCTTTGAGATTTCTAGTGGTTCTTAAAATGATAACGCCCAAAAACTGTGACAATTTAAAGTGTGGACACATTTGGTTTCATTTCTTATTTAAAGTCACTGCTCCTGAAACCTCATCTCATACTCATGCTTTAGATGCAAGAATCCACTAACAGGAATAACCCCCTGCACCAGGACAGGTTGGGAGCTGACCTGCTGGAGAGCAGNTGGACGCGTTCCTGTGTAACCTGCTCTAAGGTGGCCCTGCTCTGGCAGGGGGGTTGGACTAGATGATCTACTAAGGTCCCTTCCAACCCTATGATTCTATGATTCTATGAAAAGTATTTAGATCAAACAAGTAAAATTATTTTCAAAAGTGCCACTGGTGTGACCTGGCCTTCTCTAAATTCCAAGCAGGTGAATGAACAAAGCTCAAGGCATAAACCTCAGGCTGTGCACATATAAATTGTGAGAAATAAGCAGGGTCTACACTGCAAGACAAGGACTTTTAACGCAGGACAGAAGAGATCTTCTATTATTCTTTTGGGGCAGCGAGTCCTCCATCAGAAGGGACCGAAGAATGCTATCCTGCTCCTAGGAGTAGTAGTGTGCATTCAGAGCTCCTCAAAACTGGGGCAGCTTGCCACCACTTAGCTTGTACATACTCTCCTACAAGTATATTGGTTGAAGATGATTAAAACTGTGTAAGCAATGTAAATTAGTAGCTTTTTTTGAAAAAAAAAAAAAAAGACTCCGAACATACAAGCTGAACTACCATTGAGCTTCTGTGTACCTCAGGTACACATACACCAACAGCTATGTGGCTGCTGATAGATAACAAATCTAAGTAAAATTAAGAAGAAATGGAACATTAATTTGATTTGTCTTCAACAGATAAAGCATCTATCATTTGTATATAGATTTTTTTGTGTAGACTACTGTAAAGAAATACTTACAAGAATGTCAAGTTATGACCTTAGGGACTAACTTAAATTTTTAACACCTTTTTTCTAAGGTTAATGGTTCCACAGACCCGCCAAAACCGACGCCAGCTTTTCCGGATCTCACGAATGCTGTCGCGCCCGTTCCGCACA
>VXBO01000777.1:0-14817 GCA_013400135.1 Rhinoptilus africanus | reverse complement strand
TAGATGGTCTACTAAGGTCTCTTGTGATTCTGTGATATACGGAAAAAGGTAAGATTTCCTGCTTGTGGCTGGTTGAAGATAACTTCTGATATAGTGCCTTAAGAAGTTCATGCAGAGCTGTGAAACCTTAAATTATAATCTCATGAATGCTTGAAGTAGGTTAATTGCTGAAAAGTTCAATCCTAACTTTTGCTGTCCAGTCCCAAACTTGGCCCTCTTTTTTTTCTGGTTGCTACAAATATTTATGCAGCCATGAAGTAAATCAGGTCAGTTATCTACCTAATGGAGTTAAACCCAAACTTTTTTTTCCCTGAGGCCTGGTCTTTTCCTTTAACTGAATCAGTTTGTGCATCATGCTATGCCTTGGAGCAGGAGATGGTTTCTCTGCTACGAGAGGCAGCGTGGGGCCTGTCTCTGTAGGAAGTGACTGGTGTTGTGAGTGAGAAGCCTGAGGTGCATGATGATTATGTTGCTTTTTTTTGGCAGAAGTGCTAGTTTGTCCAGTTGGAGTCTGAACCTGCAGCCCAAGGGTTTGAAGTGTGCTAATAAATGTTGATTCAAGTATGTTTGTCCCCTCTGATTATCCTTGCGCTCAGGCTCACATGCAGTTTATTTCTCTTGTCTTTTATTAGTGAGATTTCTATTTGAATTGTGGTGCTTGCTTGATATTGTGCCATACATGGCCCTTGTATAGCAAAGTAAAAGTCGTGAAACAATAGTTATTCTGTACAGGTGTTCTTCACTGTGCAGGTCCCGTTTTAAATTAGGCAGAGGATTTAACAATTAGGGTATTGTAAGTTGACTTGCTAGGGGAGGGAACTCTGATCAGAATTCTGGGTATGTCTTAGGTGTAGAAGAGGCATGTGCATGTATACACACCTACCTATAAGCCTTGAAAAAGAGATGGTCAAAAGGCATGCGAGACAGTGACTTTTTAAAGAAGATTGGCCAACGCCCGAGTCCCACTGAGCAAATTTGTCTCAGAATTGACTGAAAAGAGGAGCAAGCTTTTCTTGTTGAAGAGCTCTAGCAAAGCAAAACTACTGCCACATAATGTAAGAGTATTTATCAATTTCTGATCTCAGATGGAACTTTGAAGCCTGTATACTGTAGCATTGCCTGCTGTAGTGTATGCTCACTTCCTTATTGCCAACTAAGATGGTTAAAAATCTGAACTTCATCATTGTAACTTAAAATACTCTTCTGTTTTGTTGCTTGCCATAGTGGTCTTCCTTAATGCTTGACTTAAAAGCTTCCTTTCCTATCTAGTAGCTCATAATACGCCTCTACTGGGAGGAAAAATAAACAGCAGTTTAGTGAAGAAAACTGTAGTCTTCTGACTTCTGTTATGTTGAGATTCTTTACTTCCCTGCACACCCTAATAGCTTTGTTATGCATTGGGGAACAGGATGTTAAAAATTTCTTAAACAACTTCATGGCAGCTAACAGTACTACCATACTTTACAGTGAAAATGGAGCTTATTTATTAGTCTAAAAGGTACAGCTTAAGAAGTCAACTAATATAAATAGAGATGTCTATAGAAAACAAACTTATGTATTGTGTTGCCTCTCTTGCTGCTCTTTGCTGGCTGAATGGAACTTATCCTGTTTCCTTATATCCTAGGACATTCTTGTAGATCTTAAAGTTTACTACTCCCAGCTCCATTTAATCTCCCCTCTTCTCACTAGAATGCTTATTGAGTGTTAACTCATAATCCAAATTCCTATAGCTTTTGAGTATCAGCTTGTGTCATCTTTATCCTCTTGAGCCCGTTGTGTAAAGCTGGCTTTGAAACATCCCTCTCTGCTGAGTGAACTCCTTCCAGCTTCGTGCTTGTGGGGGAAGAAGGGTTTTACCCAGTGTGACTATAAAATAGTCATCATCTTCACTGACTGCAAGTAGTTTGCCTGTTGTGAATGAAATACTTCATACTTGCTGACAAAAGTCTGCTCTGACATGTAAATTGTATTTTGTAACGTACAGGGCTTGAGGTTTATTTTCATAAAAGCAATGAATCTTATCTTGACACAGGCTAGACATGCTGGCAAACACACTTTGAGTTGATTGTATTTGGAGTAGATGATCTATTAATATTTTCTGCCAGAGCAGTGATACATTCTGAATTTTAAGTTTCTTCCCTAGTGGTGGCTGTTGTGAGGCTTTCTTATAGTAGTTATCTGGGCATTTTTATGTTGAAATGTGTAGTAATACCAGGCTTAAGTGAGTTGGTTCAAATCCCAGAGGCGATATTGTTGTGATACTGAGCTCCTACTACACTAATGTATACTGTTGAAGTTGTAGCCACTCCACTGTCATCTGTTCAGGCTTTTTTCTTTTTTTCAGTTAGAATTAAATTCCTAAAATGAAATTAGTTGGAGGTAGTTGTGCTAATGTCAGACTGAATTGGTGAAAATAGTAGTGTGTATTTGACAGTCTAAAACCCTGTCCTCAGGTTGACACAGTAAAAAGAAGTAACTGGCCTGAGGCTTTCATTCTGTACCTGCTTCCTTGCAGCGCTGCATCCCTCATAAATTACATGCACAGAGGATAAGACTAGGAAACTTCTGTTTTTAGCTGTGTAACATATTTTAGTACCTGGAAAAGGAGGACAGCTAAGATCCTGTGACCTGCCAGCTCTCTGCAGATCACTATATGCACTATGAGTGGTATTGCTGTACAGCGCTTACTTCCAGACGAGGTCCGGAATTATCCTGGTCTGACCTTGTGGTTTGGATGGAATGACCTCTGAGGCCCCTTCCAACCTTAGTTGTCCTGACTAATACTGGCTAATAAATCTGTCTCTTGTGTGATTTGAGTGGTAAGTGTGGACTCAGTGCTCCAAAAGGAGAGTTTTGAGCATGACTTAAAAGTCCGCAAGCAAATAAGTTTGTCATTAGCCCTGAGACTTCAGAAATAACAATTACTGACATTTCCGTAACATAACATTACGGAATGATGTGCTCTGGCATCAGCCAAACGTCATTTCAGAGCAGCAGCAGAAATAAGGTTATATGAAAGGCACAGGCATGGCAAATTAGCTCCATAATTTAGCTTTGCTTTACCGAGATTAAGTGTAATAAGCCCATAGGGTTTAATTTTGGACACTAGTCCTAAATAGTTTATTTGAACTAATATTTACAACTATTTATAGACAATGGCAAGTACGCAATAGAGGAAGGGCAAATCTGAAACAGATGAGCACACTGTGTTTATGTAACTCCCTAACGCCTTATGTTATGAGGAGAAAGAGCAGGCAATTGTTATTGCATATTGTCATTGAAAGAAACTAAAAATATATGGGGATTAATTATTCCTCTGCATAGCTTCTGGTCAGCTTGCTGCAGATCTAGAGAGGTTGATGCCTAATACACCTGTACTAAGGACAGGACTAAGGATAAATACCTGAATTTATACTGATTAACACACTGATAACTAATTGGACCTTTACTTACTCTGCTTGACTGATAGGAAATTTAGTCTTGTATAACGGTAGGGATACTGTTTGATGTATGGGCTTGCTACTTCTGTGTGTCTTAAAATTATCTTTTTACCCTGATGGATTAGGGGTAAAGGCTCCAAAGTCAGCATGATTTTCCTAAGAGGTGGTGAGAATCACCTATTGAGTCCCCTCTTCCCTTATCTTTTTTCATTTGCTTCCCAATGTGATTAAAAATGCAAACAAAGAAATGGTTAATTGTCATGGAAAACCAGAGTACTTCCTGTCCTTAAACTGTAGGGGGGAAAAAAGGCTTTATTTGTAATAATGATGTGCCTTAGTTGTACTGGTTTTCAATGCTACTTTCATGCTACTTTCCAACAGGGTCTCTTTTCCTTCTTTTTTTTTTTTTCTTTGAGTTGATGCCTGGCATAACTTTCAAAGCTATTTTCATTTTATTTTTACCTAGTGTATCACACTTTCTCTCAAAGCTGAGTGCAAGCTCAGAAGCACCAGTCTGCCTTCCCAGTATCAAAAGTGACTCTCTCAAACCCAAATACAACACAGTATTTTCTTTTAGGGCAAGGGACACTTAAGTCATGCCTTGCTTCTGGTTGTGTTCAGGAGCTTGTGCTGATATGGTTGGTTTTCTGTGCTAATAAACAAAGCTAAAGCAAAGTCACTATTTGAGCCTTGGTGGAACTAGTCTTAGTGCCCTGTGTGTCAGAGGTCAATGGTTGCCTTAAAACAGTGTGAAATATTCTTTCTACAAACTAATCTCCCAAACTAAGATTTTCTGGGTTAACTTGTGTCTGAGATACTTCTAAAAGTGTAGTGTAACTGTGTGTCTCTTCTCCATGCTGCCAGGAATGAGGGAAGACTCATACTTCTTTGGAATGCGAGGCCTCGGTCACTATGGCTGCATCCCGGAGGACGGAGGACAGTTCTTACTCTACTCTATAAATGGAGACAACGATTTAAAGAGGTGTTTTGCAGAGGAAGATTTTCATGAAATAATTGACTTCAACGATCTCCCAGATTCTCTCTTTGCTTGTAACGTTCACCAGTCTGTTTTTGAAGATGAGGACAGTAAGGTATGGTGTCAGTTTCCATATTTTCAATGTAAGAGAAGCATATACCTTATGTTTGTGTCTATAGTAGTTCCAATGAAACGGATAGATGGTTTAATCTCTCTTGTACAAAAAAACTGGATCACAAATAAGATTTCTTTCTGTGGTGACAACAACACTCTGCCATGATGTTTACTTCAAGAGGTTAAAAGCCGTTTTGTCAACTACAGTAAACAAAAATGCCATAGTTGCAGTCGTGATGGAGGTGGCAAAGTCAAGCATGTGAAAGTTTCTCCTGCTTGCTTATCACGTATCACTGTGATGGAAGACTGCCTTTCTTTTATTTTTCTCATAGAATCATTTAGGTTGGAAAAGACGTTAAGATCAATTCCAGTTGTTAATTCAGCACTGCTAAATCCACCACTAAACCATGTCCCTCACACTACATCTACCTGTCTTTTAAATACCTCCAGGGATGGTGATTCCACCACTTCCCTGGGCAGCCTGTTGCAATGCTTGACAACCCNAAACAAAAATGCCATAGTTGCAGTCGTGATGGAGGTGGCAAAGTCAAGCATGTGAAAGTTTCTCCTGCTTGCTTATCACGTATCACTGTGATGGAAGACTGCCTTTCTTTTATTTTTCTCATAGAATCATTTAGGTTGGAAAAGACGTTAAGATCAATTCCAGTTGTTAATTCAGCACTGCTAAATCCACCACTAAACCATGTCCCTCAGCACTACATCTACCTGTCTTTTAAATACCTCCAGGGATGGTGATTCCACCACTTCCCTGGGCAGCCTGTTGCAATGCTTGACAACCCTTTCACTGAAGGAATTTTTCCTAATATCCATCCTAAACCCCTCCTCTGGTGCAACTTGAGGCTGTTTCCTTTCGTCCTATTGCTTCTTACTTGGGAGAAGAGACTGATGCCCACCTTGCTACAGCCTCCTTTCAGGTAGTTGTAGAGAGCGAGAAGGTCTCAAATGTTGAATTTATCTGAAATATTATTTTATCTGGAAAAATCTAAAATGAATGATAGTGAGAACAAAGGCAAGATGAACTCTGTGAGAATATATATTTTTTTTTAACTCTGCAGTTAGTCTAAAACAGAATGTTGTAACAATGGTGTCCTAAAATTAAAAAAAAAAAAATAAATTCAACTTTTGCAGGAAGTGTTAATTTCCTGTTTCTTAGCTAGTATTCTTCCTGATGGACATGTCAGGAATATAAAACTGATAGCTTGTGGCTTTACTGTCTGATGAAATTAGTTTAGGCTAATTGTTACAGGCATGGCTGAGGCTACGTGAGTGTCTTGCCCAGAATTTTCAATTCGGAAACAATCTGGCAGTGGTAAAGTGGGTTTTGCCTGGAACTGGCTGATAAGGTATCCAGATAAAGCCAAAGGAAGAAAACAGAAGCCTGCCTAGTCTCCATCCTGCAGAGATTCTATTCCACGTTTGCTCCTGAGGTTTCCCTTTTGAGAGCTGTATTCTAGTATTTAGCTGCTGGCTTGGCAAATGGAATGGGTGATTCTGTAGATATGTGGGGTAGCGATCCTCAAAGACTTGCAGGGTTTAAGGATGTGTCTTAAGTACAGCAGCTGGGTTGTGGAGCTGTGTGTTCTGTTCCATGTGCACGTCTGTAAATTATCTGTCGGTGACATGGATTGAACAGCTCTGTTTGCAGGTAAGTAGTTACTCCTGTAAATCTATATTTAACTAGATGGGATTACCTTCCGATCTCATTAAATCCAAGGACCTGGGGAGCTGATTATGATTTTTATTATTCCTGTAGAACATGTACTTGTGTTCCTAGTTGATTAATGCTTGTAATCCTTTCTATTAACTCTTGTTGCAGAACAAGAGTTCATGAATTCAGTATAAATACTGTCAATTTACTAAGCTAAAGTTTAAAATATTACACAATCATGATTAATAAATGCTGTGAACAATCCTATCTTCAATTCTATATTGATCCAGTGTATATGAAGTGGTACCCTAAACTTCTTAAAGTACATCCTACAGTAATGGTTATATCTACAGTAGTTTCATTGCGTTATCCATTCTACAGAAAGTAAAGTTTTTTGCAATGTATCTTTGACCCTTATTCCTGATCTACACTTCTAGGAGGAATATGGAGGTATGACTGGTATGGAAGTTACAAGTTTTCTAGTAAAGAAAGCCAGAAGAACCTGCCATTGTAAATGGTGGGTTTGATAATGTGTGTGAACTTGCTGCATAAATAATATTTAAACATACAGACTTCTGAGTGGCTGTGGCATACAAGTGTTAATTAAAAGAACTCATGCTGACAGCTCTGAAGTTACATTACCTAAAGTGTCAGAGGGGCTGAACTGTCAAGTTCAAACTTGTGCATTAGGCACAAATATCTGAGCAATGTACTCACTGAAGATGGGGTTTTAAAAGCGAATGCCTCAAAAATGTTTGGTTTGATTTGAAGGCATATAACTACTTTGCATCAGATATAGGGTAAATTCTAGTTTGTGCTTGAGTACAGGCTTGCAGTACCCCAATAGGAACATGTAGCTGCACATCCGCCTGTGCCGTGGATAAGCTGATCCCCTTTGGCTGTTCTTACTGCGTCCTGTATCAGATGGACCTTTTCACCAATATCATGTGGCTGTACAGCACTTCTTAGAAAGGATTCTCTGATGCCTACCAAGAGTGATGATGGCATCTGCAGCGAGCCTGAGTTTGGACCCTCAATTTCTGAAAATGAGGAATTCTTGCAGCTGAAGGCTATGTCCTTCACAGATGAAGAAAACGCATCAGGCTGGGCTTGAGTTTTCTCCAGGCTGGCACCCTGAGGTCTCAATGTAGACAGAGTGAGTCTTCATGAGAGTTCTGGGCCTGAAGATGAGTGTTGCCACCTGGCTTAAAGGAAGCTGATGAGGAATGACTGCCTGATCTTAAACACTGGCAGAAGAAAGGAGAAATATAGATTAGTACTAGCTACGTGCATCTGATTTTGCTGCAGTAACAGAGCAACTCCTCAAAAAAATATTTCCCTACCTTTCAGACCTGTGTTCTTGGAAAGAAATCTCTACTTAGGTCAGGAGAATGCCCTGGATAGCTGGGTTGATAATATGGGCGCTTAAGGATTTGCACAGGCTGGCTTAGTAGCTTCAATGCACTAACAGCTTGCTACAACTGAAAGGAGGTGGTTTTTCTTTTCTCCTCTCCCATTATGGACAGCCTGCTGTCTATACAAATGAAACTGTACCTTCTTAACCATGTGACAAGAAAATACTGAGCTTTTTAGTTTAGGGAAGAATGAAGGTGTGAAGAAGTAGGTTATCCAATAGGCCTGTTGCAAAGCTGGGATCACATTCATACGTGTCCCCATCATGATCCCGTGTTCTGATCACTTGTTTTGGCATATAACCTGTTAATGGTAGGGGCAGACTTTTTGAGGGTTTTTTGGAGTGTACAGCACTGACTTTCAGTACACAAAGGGGGCCTATAAGAAACATGGAGACAGACTTTTTAGCAGGGTCTGTTGCAAGAGAGTGTCGATTTAGACTAAATAGAAGGAAAAAAATTTTTTCGATGAGTGTGGTGAAACACTGGAACAGGTTGCCTAGGGACGTGGTAGATGCCCTGTTTCTGGAAATATTTGAAGTTGAAGATGGCTCTGCTCATTTCAAGGACCTTTAAACGTCCCTTCCAACACAAACCAGTCTATCATTCTGTGATTCTGTGATGTGCTTGGTTCTTACTGTAAAGAAGCTAAAAACAAAGTTACTTCTAAGCCCTCGGATTTGCCACACGTCTCTTGGAAAACCTGATGGGATGACTTAAGTGAGCAAGATATGGCAAAATTGAGACTGTTATTTTCGGCTGATAGTGTGACTGGGAGGTGCTGCTCCTTTTATCTTTCGTGATAAAGCAATTGTGGTGTCGAGCCAAAGGGCCTGACTCTGATTACTCCTAAGGGTGGATATGTGTATGTTTTAACAGTTAATTGCTACATGCAGCCCTCAGGCTTTCCGAATAGTAACCTTTTTGTTGTGCTTTTGTTACGCTTATATCGCTGTTTTGTAAAACCACCCTTTCTGTAACATGACTGTAGTTTCCTTCAGGCTGAAACTGGTAAGCACACTGTTAAAGGGAAGCAGATATCTTTGTCTTTTAAGATGTTTTTTTTCAGATGTGGTAGTGCCTCAGGAGATGCTTACACAAAACTGTCACTATTAGAATATGCTTATGTGAGGGAAGGATGGGTTTCCTCAAGCTGTTTAGAGTTTTTTCTACTATTTTGGCTCAAATTGGAAGAGGCATTTATTAAACTTGATGGTTTTATTTCGGATAGAGAATGATGAATCAGTTTCTGAGCACTTTAGTTATGGTGGAGCTGCCTAGGAAATGATAGCCAAAGTCTATTGAGTGCTTTTTCTTGCCAATGCAGTTCAAACCAATAGAAGATATTATTTCTGCATGAGAAAATACAGTGACCAAATGTGGGTCCAGTTCTGGACTTCCTAGTACAAGGAATGTACTACAAGGAAATGTACTACAAGGAAAGTACATGGGCACACTGGAGAGAGTCCAGTGAAGGGATTGAGATGATGGACCAGAGCGCTTCTTATGAGGAAAGGCTGAGAGAGCAAGGATTACTCAGCCAGGAGAAGAGAAGGCACAGGGGGATCTTATCAGTGAGTATTAACACCTGAAGGGAGGGTGCAAAAAAGACAGAGACAGGTTCTTTTCAATGGTGCCCAGTGACAGGACCAGAGCCCATGGGCACAAACTGAAACACAGGAGGTTCCCTCTGAACATTAGGTTGCGCTTTTTTACTGTGAGAGAGACTGAGCACCGGCACAGGTTGCTCTGTGAGGTGGTGCGGTCTCCCTCCGTGGAGGTATTCAAAAGCTGTCTGGATGTGGCCCTGCTTGAGCGGGGGCGGTTGGACATGATGACCTCCAGAGGTCCCTTCCGACCTCCACCAGTCTGTGATCCTGTGAACATATGTTGACGTGTATCCCAATCTTCAGATGAGGCGGGGTCAGTGTGTGAATACAAGATTAGGGAATGAAAGTGATTAAAAAAATGCATTTCCTGAACTGTGGGCTTAATGAAGGCAGGGAGGGGAAAGGAGGAGTAAAGAGGTTGAACTAATAAGTCAATGGAAAAGATAATCCTACTTTAATGGAATGACTTCATTATGAAAACCATTATTTTCATGAGGGATTCTTTCACATTACAACTTAATTTACGTATATTGGATCACTACTTGCTTTCACTACAGAAGTTTGTATTAGACTACCTTTGACCTTTTTTTTTTTTAAGATGCATTATTGGGCTTGAGCCTTTAAAAAGACTTAAGGCTACCCCAAGTGACTGCTGGAATATTTGTCCAAAGATGATGCTTTAAGAGACCTCTGTAGCCTGACTTGGAAAGGCTTTTTTTCCCCCTCCTTTGTACTTGCATTCAGCTTTCTCAACAAAGCACATCTTCATCCTGCTATTTTTATTTTTAAGGTGCAGTAAAAGACACTGGACTGCTCAGTGGCCTGCCGTGTTGTCTTTAACTTTTATATGTTAACTCAGGAACTAAAACTTTCTACTGATGCTTTGACTCTGAAGCATATAACTGAAATGTGTCTGTTCGCTGCTCCTTCTAAACAAAGCGGAGCCGGTGAGTCTGCTGCCACGTGTGAAATGTTTCTCTGGTTCCCTTTTCCTAGAGGCTAATTCAAGAAGATGCTCTAGGAGGCAGGCTTTGTTTCTGCAGGGGAAGATCTGTTCCTCTTGCCTTCTTTTTTAAAAATCTAGATTGTGAAGTCAAAACCTCTTTGGTCATATTACATCACTGAAGCCTCTAGGTGTTGAGTCATCATTATATTTGGAGGGTGGCACACTTTTTTTAGTCTAATATTAGTATTCAAGCCTGGACTCAGTGGAAGGTCACCCTAGCAAAGATGAAGTCACTGCTCCAAGGCTGGAAAGGAATGCAGGCTTCATTCTGCTTTCCTGGTACACTTGCTGTTGCTTTGTTTTACTTTCAGTTTTTCTACCTTTTAAGGTTGTCATCCGTTGATACGATAACATTATCAGAAACTGCCACTTGAAGCAGACCATGCCTTGTGCTGTGGAATCCTTACCTACTTTGTTTTGTTCTGCATTGTAAATGGTATGAATGTTATTCCCTGTCATTCTGTGAAAATGTTTATTTACTATACACTGTATATGCCTCTAGTAAAATAAAACCACAGAGAGTTGCAAAGAAAGGCTGCAGGATCAGTGTCCTTTAGCATTTCATGAATCATACTCGCCCTCTAGGAATCCTGTCTTGCGCTCCTTCTGGCTAGTGCTTCACAGACATCGAAGAACTACATTTTTGTATGATCATGGAAGCACTAAAATATACCTATAGGAGGCTGTTCTTGCTGTGAGAAGTACGCTGTCCAAAAAGTTCATTTTCCATCACATCTATATTTTATTGTGTAATTCATTTCAAGTAATCTTTCTGTGAACCGTATCAGTGCAATACAGTTATTTCAGCTGAAAAAGCCTATGTACTTCCATGCTCTGCATCGGAGATCTCATCTGACTGCTGGAGTGATAATCCCAACTCTTTCAGCCCCGTTTTAAGTCCTCTCTGCAACCTAGAAGAGCTGTTGATGTTTGTCATTCATAAACCTACCTTAGTTTACTTTCTGTGGTATAGCTGCCAGACCCTGTTAGTGGACTGTGTGTTGACACGTGGCAAGGGATGCTGGCGTAATATATAGCCATTGTTTCTGTGCTTTACTCTCAAGTCAGTTGTGAGTTATGTTGAGAAGCTTGGATAACAAAGCCGGTCACTTCATGAAGCTGTATCATACGAACTACCTAAACATGACTGGCACTAAGAGCTCCAAAGTGCACAAGTGTCTACAGCTCCCTAGGGAGAGGGGGGAACCACATTAACAGTGAGATGCTCAGGTTTTACTGGATAAAGGGCAGTCACGAAGTTAACCTTTGTTTGACATTTGGGATCTACTGAGTGTTCATTCTAGTTTGGGGGGAAGAAAATGAATTAATTTTGATTAGTGTAATTTGTGTATTCAGAATTTTAATACGTGTATATATAAGGAGTTTGTTTAAGGGTGCTGTTGCTGCTGTTAAAAGCACAACTTGCTGAGGGTACGAAAGACAGCTAATGTGTTTATGTACGTATATAGGGCCTGACACTAATATTTTCTGAGATGCTTTGCAGAGTTTCTAATGGATTTGTAAAGAGTCATTAGTCTAGTCTGGTTTAGGCATTCCTTCTGTCTTCCCTCATAAGTGGCTCTGGTTGTTACTGAAAGGCTTCAGCACCTCTACTGTCTTTTTGGAAAAATACATAAGCTTTATGATTTAATAGCCTTTTGAAGAAACACCAAGGGCATACCAAGATAGTGCAGTTGTAACAGCACAGTCAAGTCGAATTTGTGCGTATGTCCACTTCATCCCATGCAAGTAGAAAGCCATGATTATCCTCTTGGCATCAAGGAATTGCCAAGCTCCAAATATTTCTCTGTTCAATCAGTGTTCAATTCCTGCTCTGAAAATGTGTTGGTTTTCTTCTTAAACAAGAAAAAAACTTCAACCAATTAAAGTAACAAGTATTTCTGGGTCTGAAACGCCACTCTCTGTAACGTGGATGCTGTCTAGTAACTTCCGCAGTACTTGGGGTTATTTTCCCATCCATGTGCAGGGTGGTTGGTAGCACAAATGCCCTTGTTTCGATGGGAGAACGTGCCTGGCAAAAGACCAACTGGGTTAAAGGTAGGCCTGTATTCGTTGCAACTGAATCTTGGAATAGTGCTTCAAAGCATCTAGCTATATTAGTTGTTTGTAAATTACAAAAATAAACTGATTAATGTTCTTTCCAGAACACGCAAGACAGCAGTTACTGTCTGCTTTTTAAATTTGGAAACGTACTTTTCTCCTTAAGAGCAACTATGGAAAAATTCTTCTAGTATTGGCTTTCTGCAGACACACTCTGCTCTGCAGTCTAGAGGGAACGTGTTATCTCAAGAAACCAGGGTGGGTGGGAAATCTTTCCTGGGAAAGGACCATTCAGGGCAAATACTTCAATTATTTTTTTTATACAGGAATATCATTTTCTTATCAGTTCTGGTAAAATATACAGAGTTT
Source organism: Rhinoptilus africanus (assembly GCA_013400135.1). Taxonomy (NCBI): domain Eukaryota; kingdom Metazoa; phylum Chordata; class Aves; order Charadriiformes; family Glareolidae; genus Rhinoptilus; species Rhinoptilus africanus. The sequence goes on along the minus strand of VXBO01000777.1, from coordinate 2,160 downwards.
TGAATAATGAGACATTTTAACAAAGGTGTTGGTAAATCCATGCCAAGGTTTGTGAGGACCTTCTGTTGTGGCATGAGAAAATATAGGCTCTAGGAGCTAGAGGGAATGACAAGGTCTTATGTGTAAGTCAGTAAAGAATTATTCTGTTCATTACTCCTTTCTCTAGGACAATGGACTTTGCAGTTGTCTTTTCTCCTGTGAAAGGTTGAACTGAATTCCTGGATTCAAATGCCTTTTGATCTTTGAGGAAGTCTGACCTGGCCTGGAACACTGAGGCTAGTATGCTGTTCCTCTGAATTCCCTACCAGTGCTAGCTGGGAAAGGGAGGTCAGCCAAGGACTTGTGCTGACAGGGAAGTTTTGTTGTTGGTTTTTTCCTTCTGCTTATCCTCCTTGAAAATATTTGAGAGTTTGACTGCATGTACATGGAATACTGAACCTTTACTTTTTTCCAGGATGATAGCAGGTTATGTTGCTTCCTGGATGGTAAGCAAGAGAACTTAGCAGCAATCTCTCCATGACATTTTATACCGTTTCCTATTTACCAAGTTTTAGAGGGCTTGATTTATTTTAACTTTCTATTCTTGACCTCCTGGGTGGTTTTTTTTTGGCTTTTTTTCTTGTCTGGCAATCGAAGGTGTGGCATGTTTTTGTGAAGCGATATAAAGCCAAGAAGATAGACACCAGCTTACACTTGGAATAGACCATAGCAATGACTTCTACAGGAACTTCCTTGCATCTAATTGAAACTTTTACGTTGGCACAGTGCATATTAAAGCAAGAAGTCAACCCTTCCGGTATCTTCTGACACTGGCAAGAGCTACATCTTTCAAAGGAAAAAACTGGTTTTATGTAGTTTATAGAAGAGTCTTTGATTTGTGCCACTAAGTAGTTCTTATCAGCTAATATCTGCTAATGATCACACACAGATTTGCCCTTCTCTCAACAGCAAACTGTCATTCTGAAGTCAACAAAAATACTGTTTTTCTAGCTGATAGTAATCAAAAAGTGCAGTAAAGCCATTCTAATGTTGTTAGGGCAGCAGCTGTTCCTTATTTGAATACCATCGGAGGTCCTAATCCACCCACAAGTTCTGATATCAGTTTTTTGGCCCAAGGAAAAGGCTTCCAAATGAAGGTCAGCCTTTGTTACCAGTGCATAAAGACATTGTATTTACATAAGCTGTGTTCTGGCTTAATCACATTAAAACCAGTAAATTTACAACTCTACCAGTTATTTTAAGGGAATTTCTCAAATGTTTAATACCAAATATATGTTAAGAACACTGCACCAAAGTTTAATGCAATTAATATATCAAATAATGATTAACAGAGGTCGGAAAAAAGTTAATACTTGAAAAGGAATCTAGTCTTGGGATACTAGAAGGTGATTTGAGGTAATACAGTGGAGGAGCGAGAGGCAAAGCTTTAAGACTGTGGCGCGGGCTAAGACAAATCCTGCAGTTTCTCACAAAGGTGACAGATCGTAGTCAGGGTTGAACCAAGGTGAAATGAAATAAATATCTGTAACTTCTCTGCATTTGAAAACGTTTCTTCTGTGTGAGAGAAATTCATGCTGCTTTGTGGTTGATGGAAGCTTTAGTGTTTGCTGCAGCCACCTTCTCAGATCCACTCCTCAGGCCGCAGATTTGCTGATAAACTACACCATTCTGTCAGCAGAGGTTTTTGTTCAAATTCTTATTTTCCTGTGTAGTATGAGTGTGTGAATGGTTTTAAAAATAAAGTGTCTTGTACTACTTTTATTGTCTTGCTTTAATGTGATTACTTCTAACTGTAGGTTCTTTTGCTCTGATTTCATTGTGTTTTAAGGACATTTTACCCTGCTTAAATTACATGACTCTTACACTGGGCTTTGAAACTTACTTGCAATGCCTCCGCTCCTGTATTATGGTAGATGTGATGTCCGTATCTCAGAGGGCAAAGAGGAACCTTTTCCATGTGATGGAGACTAATGAGCTGGAAGTTAAGAGGCAGTAGGATGGGAAAAAGAAATTACAGTGTCCTTGGCAAGAGAGCAATGAAGGCATCTATTACACTGCAGCAGGGTGGATTCAAATCAGTATGTCTTGTCTTTAATTGGTTTTGCAGTTAGTCTGAAAAGCATAATGATGTTGTTAAACTGTGACTAGTGGAGTCCCTCA
>VXBO01000775.1:0-62752 GCA_013400135.1 Rhinoptilus africanus | reverse complement strand
GGGGAGGTTGGACTAGATGACCTGAGTGGTAGCAATGAGCAGGCCTGTGGGAGATGTGCCTAGGTAGAGGAATTCCTTGACCTAGTGATGGATCTCTGTGAGGAGGTAAGTCATTTAAGAAGCATAAGGGAGCGTGAACAGGACACAGTAACTGGAGACGCACCCTGCCTTCCCTGAAAGAAGCACCTCAGGCAGACAGAGCTCCACATACAGAGCACTCCCCACACTCCAGCAGCATGGCTGAATGTGGAGATTCAGAGGGCCGTGGACAGTGGTAACAAGTCCCCACCCGGCGTGACAGGCGTGCCTCCCAGGTCACCCCCACACCATCCCAGGTGCCTTTGCAGAACAGATATGATATTTTGCAAAGGGAACTGGATGATGACAAGGACGACAGCTTGCTGAACTTGGAGTTGTCACCAAAGCCAAGACAGATTACGCCTCATATAACAACATCCTCTGTTATGAAAGAAAGACAGGTCCTTGTAGTAGGGGACTCGATTCTGAAGGGAGTGGAAGGTCCCCTATGTAGACCAGACCTAATCTGTGGGGAAGTCTGCTGTCTCCCTGGGGACAAAGTTAAGGATGTCCAGAGGAAACTCCCTACCCTAGTTAGGCCTACAGACTACCACCCTTTATTGATTTTTCAGTTAGGCAATGATGAAATTTCAGGAAGAAGCCTGAGGGCAATGAAGAAAGACTTCAGGGCCCTGGGACGGCTGGTTAGGGGATCAGGAGCACAAGTAGTGTTTGCTTCTATCCCAACAGTTGCGAAGATAGATGAGAAGATTAGGAGGAAATGCCAGCTGACTGGCTCAGAGACTGGTGTCTTCAGCAGGACTTGAGGTTCTTTGATCATGGGCTGCTTTTCAGGACACCAGGTCTGCTGGCAACAGATGGCAAAAGCCTGTCTCAGAGGGGGAAAAGGCTTTTAGGGCAGGAGTTGGCGGGGGTCATTGACAGAGCTTTAAACTAGATTCGAAGGGGGATGGGGATAGATCCAAGGTTGCTAGCAAAAAGCCTGAAAGCGGCGTGCTGACACTAGACTTGGAAAAGACAGGGGGCGTAACAGGGCTCCTTAGGAATATGTCTGGGGTTGGCAGAATTTTGGCTCCCTCTAGTAAAAAAGAGAAAGGACCAATAGCCCAGCTGAAGTGCTTATACACTAATGCACGTAGCATGGGCAACAAGCAGGAGGAGCTGGAAGCCATTGTACAGCAGAATAATTATGATGTAGTCACCATCACGGAAGCATGGTAGGATGACTCACGTAGCTATAGTGCTGCCATGGATGGCTATAGGCTCTTCAGGAAGGACAGGCAAGCAAGGAGAGGCAGGGGTGTGGCCCTGTGTGTCAGGGTTATGAATGCTTTGAACTAGATGATGGTGATAATGGGATTGAGTGTTTATGNGATGTTTTTCAAGAAGGAAGTCTTAAAGGCTCAGGAGCAGGCTGTCCCCATGTGCCGGAAGACAAGCCATCAGGGAAAAAGACCGGCATGGCTAAACAGGGAGCTAGTGTTGCAACCTAGGGAAAAAAAAGAGGATTCATGGCCTTTGGAAGGAAGGGCAGGCAACTCAGGAGGACTACAAAGAGGTAGTGAAGCAATGTAGGGAAAAAATCAGGAGGGCCAAAGCCCAGCTAGAACTAAATGTGGCTTCTGTTGTCAAGGACAACATAAAAAGTTTCTATAAATATATTAGCAATAAAAAGAGAACTAAGGATAATCTCTGTCCTCTCGTAGATGGGGCCGGTAACATAGTGACCAAGGATGAGGAAAAGGCTGAGGTACTTAATGCCATCTTTGCCTCAGTCTTCAGCAGTAGGACCAGTTGTTCCCTGAGTTCCCAGACCCCTGAGGTGGAAGACAGGGATGGGGAGCAGAATGAAGCCCCTGTAATCCAAAGGGAAGTGCTGAGGGACCTGCTTCACAAATCTATGTGGCCGGATGGGATCCACCCAAGGGTACTGAAGGAGCTGGCAGAAGTGCTAACCAGGCCATTTTGCATCATTTATGAGCAGTCCTGGATAACCGGGGAGCTCCCAGCTGACCCTTGATTGCGGGTATGGAGTCAGAAATTAACCTTGCAGATATTAAAGTGTATCCATGAGAAAGAAGGGAGTACAGAACATCCTGGGAAGTAAAACAACTTTGAGGAACCAGCTAACTGCAAAACAAGAGACTGACAAGATAAGGAGCAGCTGTGGCGCTTGTGAAGGTCAACCAATGATATATTGTTGTAACAATATGTAACCAATAGTAAAAAGACACAAGTGTTAAGAAAAGTATATAAGAAAGTAATTGTGGCAATAAAATCACTCTTCTTCTTACTGCTTAAAGACTGTCTTTGATATCACTTGTCCGTCTCAACCGCCACACACAACTACCTGAAAGGAGGTTTTAGAGAGATGGGGGCTGACCTCTTCTCCCTGGTGACAAGTGATAGGACAAGAGGAAACGGGTTCAAGTTATGTCAGGGCAGGTTTAGGTTGGATGTTAGGAAACATTTTTTCACTGAAAGGGTTATTAAACATTGGAATAGACTGTCCAGGGAGGTGGTGGATTCACCATCCCTGGAGGTGTTTAAGAAAAGGGTAGATGTGGCACTTAGGGACATGGTTTAGAAGTGGTTTTTGTCAGGGTACATTAATGGTTGTACTTGATAATCTTGAAGGTCCCTTCCAACTTCAGCAATTCTATGATTCTATAATTCTATGACCTTTAAAGGTCCCTTCCAACATAAATTATTCTGTGATTCTATTCAGTACTCTGCTTTTCTATCTCTCTGCCTCACACTCAACTTTCTTGTGCCCATCCTTGTCTCTTTGACTGGTTTCATAACCTCAGCCTCCAGGTCTTCCAGCTGACATCCTGCAGTCCGCTCTCCATCATCACTTCTACTATCCCCTTTGCTCAGTAAAGTAAGGATTGAAAGAAGAAAAAAGAAAAATTAGTAAATATGAAAGATTATTTTTTCCCATGTGTCATGGTTCCATCAGGGATAGAGTTAATTTTCACAGGAGCTAGGACAGAACACAGCCAGGTCCTCCAACAGTACTTGGTGATGCCATGCCCAGTACATAGCTGGGAAGCTGGGCGGAGGGACAAGGAGAGAGGAGGAGGAATCACTGCTCAGAGCAGGCTGGGTTTTGGTTCCGATCAGTGATCAGCTATACATTAATCATGCTTTATATATTCCTCTATCCGTATTATTGTTGTTGTTTTCCTCTTTCCTTTGCAGGTCTGTTAAACTGCCTTTGGGATGTAGGGGAGTGAGTGAGCAACCCTGTTGTTCTTTGTTGCCAGCTGGGGCTAAGCCACATCACCATCAAAGCCCAAAGATGTTTTGGGTTGTTGTTTTTAGTTTGTTTGTTTTTAGTCCAATGCAGATTATACACCTCCTATTCAATCAACATAACTGACCTTGACTTAGATGGAATACAACTGAAGAAGGATGTAGACTAGATCAGATTGTTCCAGAAATACTCTCAGCACGAAAAAAAGTTTATGCCCTCTTCTCATGGTAGGCACTGTTCTTCAGTTGTGCTGAGACATTTCACCAACTAAAATCAACCTTTCCATGTTTGGTACTTACAACTTCATATGAGGTCACAAGCAACTGCATGTGCATCTTTAAACATGCATATTTAAAACTCAAGTTGTTTAAAAAAACCCATGACATAAAGTACATTCAAAATCAGCAGACAACACTTACGTTACTCTGTTACTATCTCTGTTCTTCATTTCAGTGTAATTCCACACCAATAAAATAGTATTGCATAGATTAGTTAATTCATGTTTGAGAAGCACATTGATACTGTAGTGATGAATGCTACAGAGTGGGAAATGCATGAGAAAATGAATGGCTGCACTTTCAGAGGGAATTTGAATAGTGTACAATAAATAAAGCCTGGAATCACTCAGACAGCACTTTTCCATACTTCTGCACAAAAAAGGAACTAAATTAAGGTTACAGAGACCCATAAAGAGAGAACTTGAATACATGATCTGTTATCTTTCACATTATTTGGTTATGTTTTCCTCTATGTAAATACATACACCAGTATTATAATTTTTACTTCAGTTTGCAACTGTGTCACAATTCTAGTTAATAAAACATAGTTTTCCAATTCAACAATTTATCTTATTAAATTTTATTGGGAAAAGTGCTGGATGGTTTGTAAAAAGAAACACTCAACATCATCAGCAATAACAATGCTAAGACTGGATAAGCTTTTTCATTTAGGTTAATAGTACAAGGGAAGCTTAATTTCTTTGAAGCTGAACAGATTATTTGGAGAGGTAGATTAGAAAGGTTTTAACCTCACTTCAGTGTTCTTGTTTACTAGGATATGGATCATTGGTTTAGTGCCTGAAAAGATTTTTGGGAAAATACAGATTTCCATTCTCTGATATCTCTTCATACAATAGGGACAGGGTCTCATTTCTTTAAATTATTATTTGTGAGCCTCTTAACTTCTAGAATACCTGCAGAAAGAGGAGAATGCTATTGGCTCTGGATATTCCACTCAATCTCACCATAATGTTCTGTCAGGCACTAATAAACATCGGTCAATATGTTACCTGGCTTGTATGCTCCACAGAGAGTAGTCTTTGTCATTTGCAAAACATCTTATTTCAAGGCTATTTGCTGGAATAAGATTTGTGCTAAGAGAGTTATATTGGGTAGAATCTATGTGATTTGCAGTACCTTGAGCTTGTTACTTTCATTAATTGCTCTGGATATTAATGGTCATTTAATTGTATGTTGTGCAATCCAACAACCATCATTTTGTAAAGGTTAATGAAGCCTTTAGGCAATTATAATAGTCACAAAATTCCCTGACCTTTGTATAGTAGCTTGTTTCTCTAAAAATTACTATTGACAGTAAGTGTTTCACTGAGGGTGAAAATAATAAAAATCAAAATCAAACCTGCCTTTATAACTGTTGAGAGCAAAGATGGAGGCAGACAATAGAAGAGATTGAGGTAAAATGCATCATTAAGCTTTTCACAATATATAAGCAGAAGGAGCATTCACAGAAAACGTTCATAAAAAGGACAAAAAGAGAGACCTGTTGAAAAAAAATGTGTTGAATAAATTTATGTATGCAAATAGCAAAAGAAAGCTAGTAAAAATATCCAGACATAATTTTAAATTTTATTTTATTTTATTTTTTAAGATGGAGTATTCTAGATAAACTAAAGGACCAGGAGGAATATACAGTTTATAAAACTGCACTTCAAATTTCTCTTATGCTGTGTTGCTCTCAGTCTGCAACACTTTCTTTTCCATGCCAGCTCCTTCTCTTAGCAGAAACTGTATTGTGCGCTGCATTCAGCTTTCTTCTGCACAAAAATAATTTCATACTGAACATTATAGCAGAAGATTTGTTTTTCCTCTTCCTCTACTCTACAGCTATTGCAGTTGTTCCAGGCCACATTAGCACAAAACTGTGAAAGCCAATAATGTTTGAAATGGTACAGAGCGGACCTGCCAGAGTTTACAATTACATTTTACTCTCTGTTCAGAAGAGACGAGCTGTGGTAGACCTCTACTATTTTTTAGGAATACCTTTTTTCTATTCACCAGTTAATCCTAGGCAATACCAGACAGGGCTTTCATCTTTGTGTTTCACTATTTCTGTTTACATAGGACATTGTCTTGATTAAATTAAACGATGTGGCTAAAGGACAAATTACTGATTGCTTCTTTGCCCTTTTGCACTGAGCTACAAGTGATAAAAGCAATTAAAAACTATGTACCCAGAAAATTCATAGAACAAATTTAATAATTTTACAATCAGTATACACAGTTTCTCAAGAGGCAGGATGTTTATGGTATTGCACTATCAGATTTACTTAGCTGTATGAAACAGTCAAATGGTCTTACTTTTTCTTACATAGAGTTTGAAGTACAAGGAGCTCTAAGACAGCAGCAATACTCGAGAGTTAGTCACTCCCTTCCTTCCTATTTTAAACTCTTCACGGAGTTGGTCTTTTCTTTTATTACAGTTATCCAATGTAAGGCACCAGCATTAAAACTTTCAAAATGAGGTCCCTATGCTTAACATTCATAATTATGCATACGGCTTTCCACTGTGCGGAAAGAAGGCGCTCCAGTCCCTCTATCCATAAGCACTAATGTATTCATCGCTCTTTCTGCTGTCACAGCTATTTTTTGGTTTTTCAGTTGCAAGCCTCCTTCCAGCATGCTACTCCTATTACCAATACTATACTTTAGTCTGCTTCCATAAAATCTGTTCCATGAGGAATTTCAGTAAGATACCTTCTAATTTGTGCTTTCTGTTGTGATTTATTCTCCAAGATTGATCAGATTTCAAATCGATTCTCAGGGCATGATAAATGCATTATAGATTTTGGATGTGTGGTAACTTGGTCTTCAAAAGGTTGTTTTCTTCCATCATTAGTAGCATTACTCGTATGCAAGCAGAGCCGTGCATTTTGCTTTTCCTGGATGCCTAAATGTACATTATGCATTGTCTATTTTACAGAAAAATGATGAGAAACAAGAAAACAATGGCCACGCTTCATGGATGAGGAAGCTAAAGTACACCAAAATCAAAAGAAACACATTTATTAACCTTGGTAGGATGCAGATCACACACAGGCTGATCAATGGATTGAGATCACACTAGAAATATTTGCTAAAGATAATAGCTGAAATCTGTACAAACACTCTTTCAGCAGTCACATGAATCTGATCACACTAGTTTAGCTTCCCAGTTTGTTTGAATTAGGAAAAGACTGTCTTGACAAGTGGGGCATCTGCCCAGGAGCAGTCAGAGTTATAAGAAAATGGTAATGTGTGGCATGAAAAGCAGTCAGTGTAACAAGATCTCAATAAGCTGCAGAATTACTGTAGAATTTGGGAGCACAGTTATAAAATACTTTGGATTTTTTCTTGATTGTTAGGATAAAAGATTTTGTCACTCCAATCATAGTAAGGGGAACATAAATTTTAAGCTTATTTAGATCCTGCTTACTTCTTCTAAGTAGCATGTAAGCAGTAACAATGTACAACTTATGCTAGGCTATAGCCAACACCAGGATCAGCAGGGGAAGAAAGAAAAAAAAAAATCAGTCAGCACAGAAACAATTCAATAATACTGAAAACACAAGTGGTACATGGTTATTTTTGTCTTAGAAAGACACTATAGATTAAAATGATAACCATTTTAAGAGCAATAATGCCAAGAACAGGAGTAACACCCACAGAGGTGTCTGCAGCAATCTCTCACAATTACAAGCCAGCCGTTCTGTTCAGCACATCTCCACAGAAGATTACAACCATAGGCTGGAAGGTAGAAGCAAGAAATCAGACTTTAAATCTCAAAAGTACATCGTTAACCAGTCACACCAGCCTGACTTCTGAAACAGCCTTTGAAATATAACTTGGAAAATCTGTGCCTCCTACAGCACAGATAGGTGTTTTTTAATTCTTTGTTTCAAAGTCTTATGTGTGAGCCTTAGATTTGGAGGTCTGACATTTTAGTTTATATTTGTTTAGAAATAGATAAGTTAATCACAAAAATAGTGAGAAAAGTTCAAACTGAGTGCAACCATAGAAGAAATCCTGGGCAGAGAAACTCTTTCCTTAACACCATGTACTTTGCTCACCAAAATAAACACCATCTTCAGGAGTTAGCATAGCTGTTTAAATTGCCATTACTACAGTCATACTTAAAGTATCGATTCTTAATTTGAAGGACACTATGTAGCTTTGTTCAAGATACTGTTCCATTTATGGTATTTTGCAATTGGTTCTGGAGACTGAATAGTTCAAATCTGTAAGGCAGAAGTGTAGACCAGGTCAGTCAGACACAGAATTCACATTTCCTAAATGACTGGAGGTAGCTATGTCCTCCTGGACCTGTGCATTAGTGGGTCTGGTACCAATTAACAGTGGTGGCAGGTACCAAATTTCCTTTGCTGAGCTAAAGCTAGAGGGTTGCTTTGAATACCTTCCTCCAGCTCCCCACTACTTGCTTCAACATGTGCTTCCCCTGCAACTCAACAGGGACATGGGGTGGAACGGCAGGTAGGAAAACCTTTTGAAAGAAATCTGTTGGCAAGATGGGAACAAGATGATTGCAGGCAACATCCTCACAGTCCCATTTTCACAGCCTCTCACAGGAATATAGCCATAGGGCACTTTCCTACCGTGAGTTATCGATGCTGACCAGCTCATACTGTGTTTCTGTGCAACTGCTGTGCACGTCAAGGAATTTCTTCTGTTGGGAAAGATTGGCAGAGCACATATTGCTGAAATGCAAGCTATATTCTCTACTATTTGAGAGTTAGAAAAGCAATTGTGACAATTTAAACCACATGAGTGAGTTTTAACTGCAGGGTTTTTTCCTTACTGTGTGGACAGACACAAATATTCCAACCACTGGCAATATGATAAGTTTGATTTTAGCTGTTTCCAAAATGATGAAAAATGTTGTATAAATAAGTCCCCAAAATGTTGGAAGAGAGAATGCTATGAAAACAATACCCCAAACACAAATTAGAGACATCTGAAGATAGCACTCACAGGTCCTAGTTCTCTTGTAGTGAATCAGTGAAAATAAAGCACAGTAAATAAACAAACTGAAAGCAAGTTACTCTTCCAGCTCCCTTTCAAGATGATATTGCCTGGCAGAATCTCTCTCACCATGCTAGATTTCTACCACAGATCAGTACTTTGTCATTTTGTCACTATTTGAAACATTGTCATTTTAAATTATATGATATTCACGAAGAAAGTACCTGATGTGTCCAAATGATGAACCACCAACTCCTGCCAAAAACAATAAAGTGGCAACACTTATTTTCTGCTGGGTAAACTGCTTCAATTCTGTATTACAGAAGACTTCTTTCATAGCTGAAAAATGGCATGTTAGCAACCCAGGAACATTTGCAATCTTGAAGTCCTCCCTTCTCCCCCTCCCCTTTCTATGCTTTCCCTCACCCAGCCAGGTTTAGAAATCTGATGGGAGCAGAAACTGCAGGAAGTTTTAACGTCTATATTTTTTTACAGCATTCCTTCCGAGTCATTCATGGCTATTTAGCATGTACCTCACAGAATTGTGTAGTGCACCATCTGCAAAAATGGTACAGATTATATAGACAGTGGAAACAAACAGATGTTTGTCTCATCATCCCACTGAACATTTGAGAGATATCTGGAACAACAGCAGCTCATCATCTGTGGGGAAAAAATACACCACATTGCAAATGGACTCAGTCCCAGGGACACTTTAAAGTGAAGAATGGGGAACATGTGCTCTAAGCATAGGTAAAGAGCATGATTTTATCCCAGAACATAAGATCTTAAAAGCATACTATTGGTCCAGATTGAAAAAAATGTAATAAAACAAAAAAAAAATAATGGAAATATTCAAATGTTCATTAGCATAAGTGCAAATTGAAGTGAAACACTTGAAATATTTGTAGCACCAAGGGATTTTACAGGCAGAACTACAGGATTTCGTCTCATCCATGAGACTTTTTTTTTTTTTTTAATATTGTCTGAACAGGCAACACATTCCTGAATTATTTCAATTGCTTTTTTTAAAGAGTTGGCAAAATGCTTTTGTTTGTTTACCATTCACTTATAAGTCATCTCATGCTAGACAACTAGAGATCTGTTACGTGTATTGCAGAAGTTTATTTACACCAAATTCCTCTGCAGCCTGTCTTGCTGCATATGAATTCAGTGGATCCAGTCACTGAGGAGGTAGGATGCCCTGATCTCATACCAAGATCCCTACTAAAACACAGGATACCTGGAAAAACAAGCTGTCTTCATAACTAGGTATTACTATGACATGTTGTTGCTCCTAGTACTTAATGTACACGTCAGAGATCTAACTTCCCTGGTTACCATTACCATGAGCTCCCTTCTGCCTTAGAGGATATGAGTTCAGATTTTTGGGTCAGTAATTTTGTAAGTGATCCCTTCCAGCTAGAACTGTTGAGCATAAGGAATGGTTATCTTTCCTTTCTGTATAAAATTGAGTTAGTTCAGCCACAAGAAAATCCCTTCAGAACAAACTCTAAATTTTTAAGTTTTTTTTTTTAAAAAAAAAAAAAAACCAAACAACTTTGCCCTATGAGGTATGTGATAAGATTTTGGGCATTTGTCCAACATATATATATATGCAGAGCTGGGTTCTAAAAGAGATCTAAAAGGTGACAGGCTACTCTTGCAGTCCTAGGCCTTTTCATATAGCTTCCCCTGAAAATGGTGGTTTGCCACTTCATTTCACCAGCCAGGAGGTTTTCCTGGTTAATGATTAAGTGCTGCTAAAATTCGACCTCTCAAACTACCTCACATCATTAATAAATTATGAATAGCTGCTAAATCATAACCATGATAAATATTTTCATCCTGGTCTCATCGGTCAGGTTATGGGATGTCCTTAGAGAGAATAAAAATATGCAGAAGGTTCCTGAAGTTTCAGGTTTCAAGTCGTCATCTCTGGATTGCAGTAAATTCCTCAGCAAAAAGGAAAAGTAGTTCCAACATCAGATCCAGACCTGTAATACTTTGCAAGTGTGTTTAGCAACCACATAATTTTCTGTGCTAACTTTTGAAAAGTACTGACGCAATGGGCATTTGAACCCTAGTAAGCATTCCTTTGTTTTGCCTTTGTGTTTCCACCAATCATAGTGATATAGAGTAGCCCCTTTTAATGGAAAACTATTAAGGGTTTTGTATCCATCAGTGTTGTTTTATTTGATTTAGGAGACACAGAACTGAAGCTGTTTGATAGAGACCTTGGTTTTATCATGCATTTTGGATTATGCTGCATCCAGACAGCATAGATAGCATTAGGTTGCAAGAAAATATGAAAGCAAGCTATCAAGCAAAGCTATGCTTTGATTTCAAAGTAACATAAAGCCACCAAAGAGACGGACAAGAAAAACATTTTGTATTTCTGAACAGAACTCGTAATTCTAACCAAGTATTTTGGTTTGCGACAACCACTGCTAGGTAGCAACAGCACAATTTCTAATTTCATGTGCTGCATAGCAAAGAGGGTTTTCTTTTACATCTGCTATTTCTTTAATTTGACTTGCAAAAGTAACTCACTTAAGAGGCATTAAATCAGGACACTTACTTTTTTAGTCAGCATTACTATCATCATGGCTTTCACTACAGTTAACAGTCTTGCAGTTTTGTGAAGTATTTCAGCATTAGCAATTAAGTGATATAGATAAAAATACATACATTTAATATGTACACCAGTGGTGAAACAGGCAATATTTTTCCTAGTTCCAGTTCACTTAGCTGAAAACTCAAAAAAACACCCCAAAAAACCCATGTCACTTACAGGAAGGAAACAGAAAATGATTGCTCCCTTCAATCCTAGCTAAGAACCAGTTTACCTGCTTTCTACATTAATGGAAATTTTAAGCTGCTTTAGGGAAAAAAAAATAAAATAGAAAAAGAGCAAGACGTTTTGGATATACCAGCAACTATAGTATCCTTTAGCATGCTTATACTCCCTTCTTCAAAATATGGGAAACTTTTATGCCATTTCAGGAAATCAGAAAGACGGTGACTATTTCAGGACTTGATTAGAGCTTCTTCAAGTACTGACTTTCCAATTGACAATGATTTTTTCATATATTATTTATTAAACTCATTCTAAATCTAACTTAAAGCATGTTTTCCTGATGTACATACTATTAACTTACGAAGGAATCATGCAGTAAGATAATCCAAATAAAGACCTCGCACAACACCAACTGTAAATATTTTCAGATGAAACAATTAAAACAAACAAACAAACAAACAAAAAAATCCCACCAAAATCTCCAAAAACTTTAAAAACTCACTCTGCAGTATTTCAGTCATTGAGTGTTTCTGAATGAGGTCACAAAATCCCAAATTATTATGGAACCAACCACCCTTGGTGCAGCCACCAAAACACTTGTTCATTAACAACACAAAAGAATGGTTTAGGCATCTCTGAAGCTTATCCTTAGAGAACAGATAGTCTTATCATTTTTCCACCCACTCATTTTAGGAAGCATGTATGCTGTAAGCATTCGTCCTCAGAACAGTCAGGTGAAGGGTTAGTGACATAGTGCTATCACTTAATTTTGTCTGTTTAATCAGGGGATAAGTTACATGAAAAGAAGTGGCTTGCAGAAGTCTGCTTGGGCAGACCGTTCTAGTGAAACCTTAGCTTCTTCATAGGAAAGATTGTTCCAATTAATACAATTATTTATTTGACCATAGTCCAAGCGTAGTCAAAGGGCACACACACAAAAATTAAAGTTGCAAATACATTTCTGAATAATCCTTTTTTGCAATAGCATACTAATGGAAGAACTTAAAGCTCCTCCTAGGAAGCTACCCAGGAAAGCTGTTAATCTATGCCACTGGTGGTGAAGCGGTAATGCTATGTTAGCGGGAGACATCATTTACCAAATAATTTTTGGTAATTCTAAGTGAACTACAGTGGGCTGCTATCTCTTTAGAAGGAGGCTAAGCCCAAAATATAAACTGGAGAAAAAGGGAACTTCTCTTGATGGGATATTTATGATGCTATAGTACTGTTGGGAGGTTTTCCTTAGGAGAAGTTTCTGCAAGATTTAAAGAAATTTAGCTACTACATTGGCAAAAAACTAGCTTCTCTCCCATCCTGCCCGATAAAACAGTCATGGAAATGAACCACCCATGCATCATCTCCTATTTTTTATTTTGGAAGATGTTCTTATCAGATCCTGAGAGACACAGTGTATAAACCTTTTGAAGAATATTTTTTCACTTATGAAAAACTTCAAAAAATATAAAAAAAAATATGATACTGGTAACCTTCCTAGCCTAGTACATTTGCATTTATTTCTAGAGGATATGGGGGCTGGATTTTTTTGGGGAGGTCTGTTTATTTGTTTGGGTGTTTTGTTTTGTTTTCTAACCCCTCCACTATTTTCTTTCCTTGTGTTGTAAAATATTACTGATCCAGCGGTAACAAATTTCAGCTGGAAAGGGCTTTGGTGATAGTCAAATAAGAGGTAATATCTATGAAAGAAAAGGTTTTTTTCTTACTGACATCACTGGAAAATAGGAACAAAGAGGCTATAAATTTTTCAAAGACAGGAATTCAAAACTAGTAGCCAAGAGTGACGATTTGATTCATGTTTTGCATTCATTGGTAGTCTTTGGGAGCATAAATGAACACCTTCAGTGAAAAAAGTAATGATATCTGCTGTTCAGAATTCATCGCTTTTCTCTTCCATAGCATGAACTGTTTTTTAATGAAATTTTAACAAAAGTACGAGCAATTTACTTTGCCCTCAAGCAGAAAGTGCAAATAGTGTTTTCCCTCTAAAAGTTTTCCATATATGTATGGACCTAATGGTAAGCATTTTCATGATTCTCTAAAGTTTGAATGCCTTACCAAACATTATCTTTACATATTTCATTTGCCAAATTAAAAAGATATTTTGTAGTTTTTAGTACTATCTGTATGCTTATGAAGACTTCTGTACAGAAGAACTGTCTATGCAGAACCTGAATTTGAGAAACTGCTAATAACTCAGATTCTTTTGTATTCTAATACAAATATTAGATCACTTCAATTGCCACCAGAACTGACTGCACCTGAGCAGGAAGAAAGAAAACATTCAGATGCAATGCATTTTGGTTTTTTTTACTTAAACATTGTAACAAGCTTAGTATACATTTGCAGATAATAGAACACTTCTAGCCCAGGGCCTTAAGTCTACATGTTCATTTATACTTTTTAAAGGTAAAGAATTTCCAGTCAAATATCTCAAAGAGTAACACAAATAAAGACGTTAACCCTCTGTCCTGACTTGAGCGACACAGGACAAATTTCTCTCATAATGCTGGGGAAAACGCCACTTTTAGGAGATTCTAGTGTCTGAATTTATGAAAATATTTTATTTATAAACAGCTAGGCTATGTGGGATTCAAGATCTCAATGTTTTCAAGCCTTGACAGGTGCAGGGATGAGGAGGAGCGAGGCCTGGGCATTTGATCCAGGCTTGCCAACAGGATTATTTCATATGATGAAAGTCGCTTTCTGTATAAATCAGAAAGTTTTCTGCATAGTTTCTCTCTCCCTTGATGGCAGCAGTCCAGAGAACCTGTGGTGCTGGACCTCTGAGGCCTTACCTTCCCTCCCAAAGCTGTTGTACTCGCAGAGTCCAACATTTGCTGTCCACTGCACAGCTTCCCACTGATATAATTGGCTGAGTACAATTCTTGTATATCTTATATTAGTATCAGGATTAATACTGGTTCTTTAGTATTATTGTTAATTATTTAGTCTTATCCTATTAAATCTATTTATATTTCAACTGTTGTGTTTCCTTGCTTTCCCTGACTCCCCTTTCTGGGTGAGGAGGGATCATTGGCTGACAGGATAATTGTCTAAATGACAATAAATTGTTAGGGGGTTTCTCAAACTATAATACCTTCTATTGCACTTAGTTTCACTTTCAATATCCAAAAATTAGATATGATAAATGCCACCAAGAAACAATAAACTTGGCCTTTTCCTCTTCAGGATGCTCTGGTGGTTTCATCATTTTTGAAAGATTAAACATTTGAGCCTAGTATCTCACTGGAATTTGTTCATAAATCAAAGTATGCCATGCTCTTCCTTGAAAACTAGAGGCCTCGTCACCAGCTCACCTTTTCGTCAGTGATAAACTATTCACACAACAGAAATCAAATTCCATCTCAGTTGACGTCTTGATAAATTAAACAAATTTACTTAGTTCAGTCTATCAGTATAAAGAACTTTCTTCAGCTTTGAAAACCTCAGTGTGGATCTTTTTTCATTCTTGGATTTTTTAACTCTATTTCCAAAATATGGATATCAAAGCAAGACTGAGTGTTTCAGTATCAGACTATTAAGACATGCATTGATTATAGATTTTGCTGTCCCTCTTACATAGCAGAGAGGATCAATATTGCAACAGATCTGGAAGGGAAATTCACAGGCTGATAAATTTTAAGTAGCACTAAAGCAGCACAGAAGCGGTTTTACAAATATAAGGCCCAGTTGAGTTGACTGTATATTTAGTGTTGCTTACCTAGCTTTCTCTTATCACCTTCACCTTAGTTTATATATCATATATCTGCCATCTGAAACACTTGCTCTGGCTTACCAGACAATTTATGCAAGTTACTGTTGGGAGCAGGAGGACAAAAAGAAAAAGTGATGAGCATAGTGAAATTTAAGTTTCAAATTCTAATTCGAGTCATGCTCGCCAGCTAGTCCATTAACATTTTCAAACCTGACAAGGTATTCCGGTTTTTACAGAACACTAGGATTGATTTAAAACTCTACTGACTGAGCTAGTATTCACCACTCAAATCCACTCTAGAGATACAACTGGCATATTAGATTTAGTATCTTCGGATCAAAATGGAGAGGAAATTATTTCATTATTGGTGTAACCATCACACCACTGACATTTTTTATTACAACCGCGCAAGCTTAGCTGAGGAGAAGAACTGATGGAAGGAGAAGAATAACTGAATTCTTGCTTATGACCAAGTAGGCTCGCCTTTAAAGCATTAATATATCTCTACATAAAACCTACAAAAATGAAATCTAAAATGGAAATGTCCTTGGTTTTTGTATTTGGAATGCCTTTGGAACCAGAAAACCACAGATACTAAAAAGCCAGAAATATGAAGAGATTTAAAAAGTCTCAGAAGTAACAAGGGACATCATTTTGGAGTAATTTGGCTTGGACAGTCACTGTTGGAGGGTCAGCACAACAGTAAAAAACGTCCTTCCCACCCTCTTTTTAAAATGCAGGGCAAGTACTTTCTTGCTATAAACTGTTACTAGGTGTTTACCAGCCATTAACTTAAAAGTGGCTATAATTTCTCAGCATGTGATGGTGACTAAACCTGATCAGGCATCATCCTGTTGGCTGTCTCAGATTGCAGATGAAATGCACCTCTCCCTCTCTCCCAGTCATGACAATCCATTAGTTCTGGTGTTTGAGAGCAGCTATACCATTTGAGATATAACTTATTTAGATTCCCTCAAAATTATTGTTGAAATGTGGGAAGGTAAGTGATTTGATGAGGCTACATATTTACAGTCAGATAACATTGTAGGTTGGATGTGTAGTCAGAAGTGATAGGAGATTATGTTTCATGAGAAATATTGCCCTTTTTAAGACAAAAGATTAAGGTAGATCAGGCAAAGGACAAAATGCTTTAACGTGTCAGTCATGTCTCGTACTGTTGTCCATAAAACACTCCTAAAAAAGATCCTGTGAAGATCATTAACATTTTACCTTTCTGTCCCAGTTTATAGATTCATTTTTTTAAAAAAGTATCTGGTTTAGTCAAAGTGGTTCAAAGGCTAAGAAAATTTTTTTTTTTTTTCTTGATTAGTAAGTAGGGTTGTGCAAGTAAAATTCGAACTGACTTAAATGCCAAGCCAAAACTGATGAATTGAGAATTTAGGGATTTAATTTGTTCTCCAAGAAATAACATCAACATGTATCATCTGAACAGACACAGAACAAATCTGCAATACTTACAAAACTCAACAGGAATTTGTGTTTGTTTTTTAACCCCAGTGAAATGCTCACTCCTGTACCTGGCAGCATAAAGCCGACTCTGAGTGAAATAGCAGATTGCAGATTTCTAACCAGCTCACTCCCTTGAATTTTAATTTTCTTATTTTATGCTGTTAATATATCAGAAGAATAGCCATACTGAGCTGGACCCAAAGTCCAGATTTTAACTTGAATAAACTGCACGCCTTAGTTCTGTTTCATCAAAATAATATTTCTTTTATTTCTTTCATGGTATTTAAGTTCAGACTTGCTCCTGACCCCTATGAATGAGGATGCTCAATTGTTTATGATGACAAGTTTTCTATGGATTTGACTTAGACTTTCACCCAGCTTTAGCATTCAAATATATACACATACATTGAGCACACTAATATTTTTCCAGCAACCAAGTGTCATAAACACTGACAGCCTCTTCATGGTCTTAAATCCAATATCCTGTGGCATCATTGACTTCTGTATTTTAATTTGCAATCCCAGTGCACAGCAATTTCTGTTATTTATGTCATAGAATTAAGCGCATCTCATGATGAAATTTTGGCAGGTTGTCATAGTTGTTAAAAACAGATGCTCTGAATTTTTTTATTGTTGTTTTTTTTTCTAGATACTCTTTGAAATTGGGCACTCTGTGTGTGAGTATAATCTCTGACCATCTGAATATGTAGATGTCTTTATCCCCATTTTTATACATATATGCACAGACATTAATTTTAATCAGGGAAAGCTAAGATGAAATATCAATAAAAGAGGAGTTATTAGGCATGACATTTCATTTATGGATATAGCTGAGAAGATTAATGTCTGAGCTGGCAGCCTGTCCATTACTACCTTCAGTTACTGGGGAAAAAAACGTCATATATGACAACTCATTCCTCACTGCTCATGAGAAATTCTTCCTGCCATTTCATTCTATCGTCCTCAATGTATTACAATAGTATTAATTAAACCATGAAAGCCAGATAATTTTAAAGAGAAATTCTGCATGATCTTTTTTTCAGGGCATATGCGATGTGTGCAACTGCATATTTTCTTTTGATTAATACTTTAAATGTCTTTAATGTGCAACCTACATGAAGGAAGGTTAGCTACTCAGCACTCTGCTTATTGAAAAACTTCAAACAAAATGAATTAATTCTCTTTTGAGTACCTTATGTGGCAAGCAGTGTTTTTATGGTTTGTTCATAAGCAATTGGTTACATCTACTAATGGGTTTTCCCCTTCATAATACTGTAAGCTACCTATGGCTGGATACTCTAGGTTTATTGACAGAAACGGTAAGCTGGTACTTATCACTAGTTCACCTGGTCCAGTAATAAGAACAGAAGTGAGAAGCAAATACTAATAGAGTCAGAATAAAGTGGATGTTAATTAACTCCATCTCATGGAGTTAATCTCCTCTCATGGCAGCTCTCCTCTTTTGAAACCCATTCCATAAATTGTGTAAGTATGGGTGTAACAGGAGAGTCCACTGATTCCAATTAAAAACAAGCTTGGCAAAGATGTCATTCCTTCTCCCCCTGGGTAGTCACTGCAAACTCAGCACATACCGTCTCCATAATGTGGTGATATAATTCAATTCTACCCTGCCTCCAAACAGCTGCTTTGTGTTTAATCAATGTGGATCTTAAAAGGTGGTTTTTTTAAATTTCAGTGTTGGAAAATGTGTTAATGCAGTGTAGTGTAGTGCAGCTATATGCTTTGAAACATGGAGCAGGTTTATTCAATAACCCAGGTATCACTGCACTGTGCGCTACCAAGAGGAAGTGTGTTAACAAGAGACTCATTTGTTATGATTATCAGGATCTTGGCCTGTATAATGGACTGACCCAGGTACATTTGAGAAAGCCCATGCCAGGCTCACGTTCTGAACATACAGCCTTCAATGAACACTGAGCCATCATGGTTTTTTCTACAATTTTAAAAAGGAAGATTACCCATGTGCCAGAGAAAGCTTTCATGATTCTACTGGGGGGTGAGCCAGCATTCCCGCATCTCCAGGCACCTAAAAATAAATGTATTTGCACAGTAAGGGGAGAGAAGGAGAAGAATTAGAGGAAACAGAAGAGAAGGGAGAATATGGGTGAAACTACAAGTAGATTTTTTTGCAGGTATCAATGCCAGAATGATTATTCTACAACTGAGTTAGGGTCTGATCCTAAGTGTCCTGGGTCTCTTTTATTATCAAACCTCTCTATTCACACTGTTAAATTAATTTCTTGCTATTAATGTGAAATGAGAACATATACTTTTGAGAGAAAAAAATGAAGTGCAACACCTAAAAATTAAGAAAAATCCATTTTATGTTAATGGCTGTTTATCTTTTTTAATTTTAATTCAGGTGAGTTATCGGTTAAATAACTGATTTTAAAAAATGCATTATCTAACTTACCTTGCACATAGGGATATGCTTAAGAAGTATATTTATTTGCACAACAGATTAGAAGGAAACAAAGTCTAAGCAGATTTGCTTGGGACAAAAATAAAATATGCACATAAAGTAAAATTATTACATGACAACTGTTATGTGAAAAAGAAAAATAAAAGAAAGTTTATATTTTTCCCCATGAATGCAAATAGTTTTATCCCAATAGTTATGATGCTTATGATGCTGTATTATATTTATAACAAAATCCTTCTATAAGTGCAGAGATCAAGGTTATTTTCTGCACACTGTAGCAAAGAATATCTTGCACATCCTAGATGATCCACAGGAATAGTAACTAACTCTGTACTAACACAGAAAGTGTTACCCCAGTGATCTGAGCTTCTCCGTGATTTCACATGTGCATCACATACACAGAAAGACTGCCAGGAAAAAACCCCACCTTATTAACTCAAATACACAATTTGCATAATTTATGAAACCTCAGAAATTCAGAGGTTTGAATTTCTTCAAAGAGTTTTGAATCGTTGTCCAGGACTGCATCCCCTATTTGTAGGTATTGTGCAAAAGACAGTGATAAAATCCAGCTTTTTCAAAATATACATACTCATTTGTACTACACAGCAAGTAGTAAAAAGAACATCTCTGCCTTTATCAAAAGTTATTCTAGCAATGTTCTTTATATTTTACCTAAATACTTCACTAAACACCTCTGCTGTCTGGCATGCATTAATATCATAAGACAACTTGACATTTTTTATGTTTTTTTTCCTTCACATAGGACTAGCTAGACCTTGGAAAGTGTTATTAGAGGAAAGTACTGGAGAATGAATTGTTTAGAGTGACAATGGGTTTCTTGAGTTTTCCTTTTAGAGGTAATGCATTGGCTGCTACCACTAAGTGTTTTAACGCATAGTTTTTTTCGACTCCAGTGCACTCTTTCTGTGACGCCGAAACGTCAGACACTTGGCAGGCACTTCACATTTGCCTCATTTCTTGTTACTGGAATCGTCTTTGGTAACAAAAGAGAAACTTAAAGCCAATTTTTCCACTAGGAATATTTGTTATCTCTTTGGACTTCATGTTCAATGAATTTGTAAAATTCAAGGTGAAGTGTCTGACTGACATACAGGTTGCTTCACCATAAAGATCTCAACATTTATCTGCAAGGTCTATCACCCTGAACAGGGGTGTGGTGACCCTGCTAGGACTGCGGTGGCACATACTGACGACAAACATCAGCATGTCCACCATTAAGTTTTCTACTATTCAATTCAAAAGCACATGATGCCGTGACTCTCTTTAATATCTGATTTTAGTATATAGGGAACATCCATTAATTGGACTGGACAAGGTAGAGACAGAGCAACACATTTACAGAAAAAAGGCAGACTACAAACAACATCTGATATTAGCTATTAAAATTTTTTTTCTTTTAAAGAAATACCTGGATATTAAAGGCAAAAAGCCAGCTAAGTAGGATAAACCAAATATTCAAATTTTTAAATGATTCTTTGTGTTAGAGTTATCACTGAAGGTTCCTTCCTATCCCTTTATCACTGCAGCAGTATTTCTGGCTTTTTACTTCTACCTAAATGCCAAGCCTCAGGAGAGGGCACGCAAGTCTCTAGATACAGAAGCTAGTGAAGAAACTCCTCCTTCCTGAACAGCAGTGAAAGAGACCTCACTATACAAAAAGGCTCTTTGCAAGATTGCACAGTTAATGCAATTCCTCTTCATCCCCCCTTGCCCCAAATAACTTTTTCTAACAGCATAGTTATCTGAGTTAACGTATATGTTCATAATATGATCACTGTAAAAATCATCACGGTTTTGCAAAATGCTACACAAACATATAGCTGGGCTTTAAGGATTGGTGGGGCAGAGGGGAAGGATGGGTAGGAAAAATAAACACATGGAATAAGATTCACTCCAGTCGCTCCATTATTAGTATTTTTGGGCCAGGAGAGATGCTTATGTAGCAGTTCCCCTGTGAAGTCCCAAGTCAAAGACTGTCTCAGTGTCCAAATCTTCTAGCAGAAAGAGAGTCAGGATGATAGAAAGGGAGGCAAAACCAGGCTACTATGATTAGGAGCTACTTCCTCCTACAAGAGAGATGGATGAGCACAGTTTCAGCCTGGATAAACCATCACAACATCAAACAGGCAACTGCTGTGCACTTAATTCCAAGGCGTTCCTGGTCCCACTATTTCAATGGCGTAAATCTTAGCATTCATATGCTGTGCAACCAGCACTTTTTCTTAAAGGTATTAACCACCTCATCAGTCTAACAGCTGGTGCACAGCCCACTGTAATAGCTTAAGTGTAGTAGCAGATAATCTCAACATCATTTGAAACTCCGAGCTTGTTAGAGTCCTTAGGAATTTCTACTTTTTATGAATAAATAAAAATTAAAGAGATCAAAGTACATGTCCCTTCCCGCCCCCCCCCCCCCATACACTTTTACCTTTGCCAATCCACTAGATTATTAACTTGGTGCTTTGAGAAGAGTCACTATTCTAATATTTTTAAAGAAATCTGAGTTATAAAACTGGCAACTTATTCTTATTTGAAAATATTGCACCAAGACACCCTCACCAAAAACAAACCCACAACTTTTTATAATTTACTTCTGTCCCTGCTACCCAGGTACATGGGATAACAGGCTTACAACTTTGAGAGATTGTTTGTATCACCCTGAAGACGACTACTCCCTCTCCCTCAAGCCTGTAATTAGTTACAATTTACTTCTAATATTCTTTCAGGAGAAAGCTCACCTTCAAGTTTTATGCCCGAGCCAAGCTAAGATGCTTTTAAAGTTACCTAATTATCATAGAATCACAGAATCTTCAGAGTTGGAAGGGACCTCTAGAGATCATCTAGTCCAACTCCCCTGCCAAAGCAGGATTGCCTAGAGCACATTACTCAGGACTGCATCCAGGTGGGTCTTGAGAGTCTCCAGAGAAGGGGACTCCACAGCCTCCCTGGGCAGCCTGTTCCAGTGCTCTGTCACCCTCACCATAAAGAAGTTTTTCCATGTATTTGAACGGAACTTCCTGTGTTCCAGCTTGTGCCCATTGCCCCTCCTCCTGTCACTGGGAACCACTGAAAACAGCCTGGCTCCATCCTCCTTAAACCCACCCTTTAGGTACTTGTAAACATTAATAAGCTCTCCCCTCAGCCTTCTCTTCTCCAGGCTAAAGAGTCCCAGCTATTTCAGCCTTTCCTCATAAGGGAGATGCTCCAANAACCTGTTCCAGTGTCCCACCATCCCTCATTGTAGAGAACTTCTTCCAAATGTCTAATCTAAATCTATCCTGCTCTAGTTCAAAGCCATTACCCCTCCTCCTATCTCTACATGCCCTTGCAAACAGCCCCTCCCCAGCTTTTCTGGAGGTCCCCTGCAGGTACTTGAAGGCTGCTATAAGGTCTCCCTTCTCCAGGCTGAACGACCCCAACTCTCTCAGCCTGTCCTCATAGGAGAGGTGCTCCAGCTCTCGGATCATCTTTGTGGCCCTCCGCTGTTCCAACAGTCCACGTCCTTCTTGTGCTGAGGGCTTCAGAGCTGGACACAGTACTCCAGGTGGGGTCTCATGAGAGCAGAGAGGGAAAATCATCTCTCTGGGTCTGCTGGCCACAGCTCTTTTGAGGCAGCTCAGGATGCGATTGGCTTTCTTGGCTGCACGCACACTTTGTTGTCTCATGTCCAGCTTTTCATCCACCAATACCCACAAGTCCTTTTCCGCAGGGCTGCTCTCTATCACATCATCCCCTAGGGCATTTCAATTATACAACACCTTGCCAGCTCATGTTGAGCTTCTTATCTACCAGCACTCCCAAGTCCTTCTCCTCAGGGCTGCTCTTACTGGTTTCCACTTGGAAATTGGTCCATTGACTGCAATCCTTTGAGTGTGGCCATCTAGTCTGTTCCTTATCCACTGAATGGTCTATCCATCAAGTCCATGCCTTTCCAATTTAGAGACCAGGATGTTGTGTGAGACAGTGTCAAATGCTTTTCATAAGTCCAGCTAGATGACATTAGTTGCTCTTCCCTTATCTACCAATGCTGTGGCAACATCACAGAAAGCCACCAAATTTGTCAGGAATGACTTGCCTTTAGTGAAGCCATGTTGGCTCTCACCAATTACCTCCTTATTTTCCATGTGCATTAACAGAGATTTCAGGAGGATCTGCTCCATGATCTTGCCAGGCTCAAAAGTGAGACCAACTTATTTGTAGTTCCCCAGGTTCCTTTTTTCCCTCTTTGAAAATGGGTTTTACATTTCCCCTGTTCCAGTCAGCGGGAACTTCACCAGGCTGCCACGACTTTTCAAATATAATGGAAGGCGGCCTAGCAACTTCATCCGCCAGTTCCTCAGGACTCATGTATGGATTTCATCAGGTCACATGGACTTATGCACCTTCAGGTTCCTCAGATGGTCTTGAACCTGATCTTCTACAGTCGGATGTTCTTCATTCTTGTAGAGCCTGCCTTTGCCTTCTGCAACTTGGGTGGTGTGGTTGGAACCCTCACCAGTGAAGACTGAGGCAAAANTTTTTTCCCTCTTTGAAAATGGGTTTTACATTTCCCCTGTTTCCAGTCAGTGGGAACTTTACCGGACTACCATAACTTCTCACATATGATGGATGGTGGTCTAGCAACTTCATCCGCCAGTTCCTCAGGACTCATGTATGGATTTCATCAGGTCACATGGACTTATGCACCTTCAGGTTCCTCAGATGGTCTTGAACCTGATCTTCTACAGTCGGATGTTCTTCATTCTTGTAGACCCTGCCTTTGCCTTCTGCAACTTGGGTGGTGTGGTTGGAACCCTCACCAGTGAAGACTGAGGCAAAAAAGTCGTTCAGTACCTCAGCCTCCTCCATATCCTGGGTGATCAGGTCTCTTGTTTCCTTCCAGAGAGGGCTCACATCTTCCCTAGTCTTGCCTTTATCCCTGCCTATGAAACTATTTCTACAGCTTCTTTCATGTAAGAGTAACAAAGAACTTCATAATACAATTCCATTAAAAAGAACTGAAAGGAATCAGGTCTTATGAGATGCACATGTCATTCTCATTCCTGCTGTAGACTTCATGAGTAATTGTAGGGAAACTATTTGTGTTCTTGGTGGTTTAGTTCTCTATTCATTAAACTGAGATAATAGCACTTCCTTCCTCTGACCTTTTTACATTTCCTTTGAAGCCTATTGTAAATTTTACTGGGCATGTATTGTCTCTTTATTATGTGTAAATTCAGTATCTATTAAAGGTAGATTAGGAGCTCGAATAACAGCTAGAGAAGAAATAATAACATACAGACATTTCATCTGGAATATGATCTGGAATAAATTTGTAATAATAAATTTGTAAGTTATTATTTTCTTTTAAAATATAAGAATACGGCTGTGAAGTTTTAAGATGAATGACATTATAAAGCAGATATTTTAATTCTGTGATTTGTAATGCCACATTATCTTGCAGGCATCCAACATTAAATGTGGAAATCTCTCCCAGAATATAAGATATTACTTCCAGCAATGAAAGTAGCGTTGATTAACACAGGTACCCTTTTTAAGTCCTTAATTTTATAGGATATGCAAGCTATCTTTATGATTTAATCTTGAAGAAAGGAACTTTTGATATATGAATAGCACCAATCCTCTTAAACAAAGACAATCAATCTTTAACATGTGATCTACTATTATATCAGGATTGATTTGCTAAAAATAAATAAATAAATATTTAGAAAACTAAGAAGCCACAGACAGAAGCATCCTCTACTTAATCCAGAGACATTTCAAAAAAAAAAAAAAAGGTGAATCAAAGGCCATATTAGAAATTAAAGCAGACTCATGACTGTGCTTACGTATTCATAGCACCATTTCAGGGAAAAGACGATTTTCAAGGATAGGATGTTAGAGCTAATTCCCTGATGCCTTCCCCTCCCCGAGTATTTAAATGCAAATGTAAAGTACTAGTGTTTCCTAGGATCAGTTGGAGTATTCTCTTAACAGACAGATTTTGACTGTGGAATGATGTTTAATATACATCAAGAAATGAACAAGGCTGATGGTAAACCCTAGATTAACCTGTTGTCTTTAAGCACTTAGTTTTACTACATTTCAGACCTAGTGTTACACAGAAACGCACTGCAAAGTCACACACCCACGATCATGAACTCTGATGAGTTAACTGATCTTCAACATTGCCTTGTACTACTGAAAAAGAATGATAGTCTCGATAAAAGTGATCTAGTCCTAACTTCACCAGTAAGCAGAACTGGAGAAATCACTATTTCTGAAAGTAGTTCTTTCCTGCCCTACGCTGCTAAGCTAAATAAGAAAAACAATTTTTTTCCCCATCTTGTCTCATAAAATAAAGTCATCATTTCCTTTTTCTTAGTTGCTCTTGTTATCACCTTTGCCTGGACTCCATTTCTTTAGATATGAAAGGCTTTTCAGATGCATCCACAGTATGCTGCATTCAGCAGCATGCCACCAGTATAATACAAAACCAGCTGTAGTAAACTGATTTTAATATTATCGCATTTTTAAATTGTTTAATAAAAGTATTTATTGTCTGTGATTGTTTTTCTTAGGGATAAAACAAATAAAGAGCAAGGTGATGGATAGGTTGCAATGTTTGCTTTGACAGTGCTGGCTTGCACCACACAATCTCCAAGTGCAGGGTTTCAGATTCATGATTATTTAAAACTGAACTTTAAAGTTATTTATCCTAAAAGGTGAAGTCTCATTGAAAAAGTTACCATTTTTCTTGTCAGCTGGGAGAGTTTAGGGAACAGATAAAATGCATTTGAATTTCAGAAGAATTTCTACTGCTTTGTGACATAATAATTTAACCTCTCTATTATTTAGTTTGGAAAATTAACTTTTTTATTAGAGGTCTACTTCAAATGAAAAGCTGTCTACAACCACATATTTTAGCATTCACTAATGTAACAGCACAGATCTCCAAGGGGCTGCAAAATGCACACTACCAAAATTCAAAAATTGGAAAGAGCTGCAAATACTCAAAACAGAAAAATAATTAGTACAGGTTCTATGGACTTGAAAATATAGGAAATAATATAAAGTTGTTTTCTGGAAAAAAGCTAATAACATGCAGATGAAAAAGCATTATTCAAAGACAAGACTCTTCAGAAATAATATATCTATTTACATCTATACCTTCCTGTTATTATTTAGTTACAAAAATAAGTGCAATGTATATAATCTCTAGGTCCGTCATGTAGTCAGACACAATATAAAGATCACATAACAATTAGAAACTACTGCTACAACTACTACTAATAAAACCACTCTTTCTGTCACCGAATGAAAAAGTCATGAAAACATGTCTAGCTCCATATACTCCACCCTGCCTGGCCCTCCTCTCCTCTACTGAGAAAACCCTTTTTGTCTAATGACTTTCTAGGACCTAAAACCAAAAAAAAAAATGCCTACCAGGTAAGTTGCAAATTACTTATTTATATTCTAACAAAGGGAAATGACCTTCTGCAAAAATCAAGAGCTATCCATCAAATATCTGGAGTAAAGAGCTCATTTTGTTAAACTCTGGCAGCCCTCCTGAATAGAAGATCACAGTGTCACGACTAGAGGTAGAAGAGTTCTCACTCAAAAGTTACGGAAGAAATTTGGCTTTTAGGTACAAATCCCTAGAAGTATTAGGAAAAGTAAAAACAACAGAAGAGGCAAGTTGGTAAATTACTAAGCAAATTACGAGTAAGAAACCCCAGCTAGTACATTGATAATGCTATGGCTGGAGAGAGGAGGTCTACTGAAAACAGTATTTTGGCAGAAGGAAGATGTTTTGAAAGTGTGCAAGAAAAGACCTAAGGCAGAGAACTGACAGCTAATTATATAAAAACTTGTAAATTGATATGACAGCAAAGAATGTTATTGTGATTTTACACCCTATTGATAAAGATTGCATTCTGTGGACCACACAGCTAATCTAATGTCTTCCATTGACAATCATTGAGCCTAAATTTACCATATTGCACAAACCTGATGCAACCCAGACAGATATAGACAAAATGGAAGGGGTTCTAAGCAGAGAAAAAAAAAAAGTTTTGCTAAGTATATATGAAAAACATTTTGATAACATTAATTAGGGGGTTAGACACCATAACCTCTGACCTCCAGATGTCCCTTCAGTCTCAACCATT
The DNA here is from genome assembly GCA_013400135.1 of Rhinoptilus africanus. Classification (NCBI taxonomy): domain Eukaryota; kingdom Metazoa; phylum Chordata; class Aves; order Charadriiformes; family Glareolidae; genus Rhinoptilus; species Rhinoptilus africanus. The sequence goes on along the minus strand of VXBO01000775.1, from coordinate 35,579 downwards.
CTATTATTCTGTGTTTCTGCAATTGTTCAGATGTTTCAAGAGACTCTAATAACAGACAGAAAATTTACAGCACAGGTGAGACAGTACATTTTATACTCTGGAGAAACTGTATTTCATAATAGTAAAATAGACAAGAAAGACAGAGATAGTATTTGTATAAGTGAACGCAATACGGATAGAGGATGTCGTATCAGTTACAGTAGTCCTGTACCAGTCTGAGACTTAAGTGAGGTTAGACTTACTGAAAACTGCCAAACTCCAATTTAAATATTTTGTTCTTATTGGAACATTTTGGGTAAAATTCAGAAAGTTTTCTTTGACTCAGTCTCAATTAGTAAATGGTCAATATTGTTTTGCCAGGACCAAGGGACAGGAAATATACATTTTCTTCATATCTCACCTCAGTTCATAACCAACTCCTATAATCACAGTGGTCTGATTACAATGCAAATAATTTTAAAACAGAAACTTGTATTTCAACAATTGACATGAGCACACAGTTGTGAATTGCACAGAATGTTCAGAGCAAGATTAATAACTACTTTTCCATCTTTACATATCCTGTCCTCGTCTCTACATCAGATGAGGAAATGAATTAATCTGTTCAGGTATCATTGCATGCACTGAAGGAAAAGAAAAGCATTCCCCCACAGAATCCCATTTTGCTCCTAGTTCGCCTAGTGATAGAATATCACCATTTTCTTGCATTATAAGGAAAAGACAGATAAAGCAGAAGATAGCTTCATTATCTATTTGGGTATTTGAAATGCTTATTAAATATGTCTTTATGCTTATTAAAAATGTCCCCCTTCAGGGGATATTGCTGAAAGAGTTGTCTTGGCAATAGTCTGGAACATGAAGGACCTATCTACTCTTCAGTTTTCAGAGATTTTTTCTAAATTTTGCATTTAATTTCAGCCATAATTTCTTCCCTGTAAAATCACTCTATCTAATTATTTTTTTCTAAATCCCTTCAAGGAATAATATACTATGTATACTTAAACAGATACATGTATATGCATATAAATGTGTGTGCATATATGTAAGAAAGAAATTTGATTTGAGAGTAAAATAACAGTCCTCAACATCTTTCTATTGGCTCACAGATTTGACACAGAGCCCTGAGAAATTATAAAAGCCAATGGCAATTCCAGCTTCAAGTTAGTGTTTGCTGTTGGAACATCATTGTGAAAGTATAGGAAGTTTTCATTAATTCCTATGGAGGGCACATAGTAAATTTATCTGGTTAACAGGTGAATTGTCTGTATAAAGAAGTTGTTCAGGCAACACGGGTAGCAGTGGTGCATACATCTACATTCCTTGAAGAAGCCCTTTTTTAATGAACATGAAACTGTTTCAAACTGATCTGTTTAGATTTTGTTGGACTGTGAAGAAATAGTTGTGATCCATTGTGAGACATAAAAAAAATCTGTATGTAAAGCTAAAATGATATCAGACTACAATATTATTTATAATGATGGATGTAGTATCACGTCAGTATTGAGAAACTAATTTATCACTCTATTTCCTGCCTGCAATTTTGAGGGATTTAACTGATCCTTCCTTAGCTGTAATTTTGAGCTCCGCTGAACTGTTGTGGATGTTCCATTTAGAAAAGGAAAAAAAAGAAAAAAGAACATGTGTGAAGTCTTTCTCTGCAGCCATATGGTGCAACTGATTGCATTATAATCTTACAAGCAGTCCTCAAATGGTGACTTTACTATCTTTGTTGAATAAAGCAAAGATATCTACACTAACCCTGCTTTTTTTACTGATTGAAAAGCTACCATCATGAACAAACAGAATCTGTATATATGTATACGAGAATATATCTGTATATGTTTATATTTTATGTATACATCTGTGTGTATGCAGGATTCGTATTTTAGCTATTCATCCTTCAAATCACATTCTTGGATGAATGTGATTAAGAACTTTGAATTCTGGAGGAGAAATAACGTCTAGTCTTACCTGCTCTAACTGCTTTGCAATCTTATACAGATATTTATTTTTCTGTCCATTTTTCTTGAAAGGTAGACTAACACAAGTTTAAGGTTTTTTGGAGATCCTTCAAAGAAAGTAGCTACAATAATCTAAGACACACCATAAATCACTTCTGATTACTGTTTTTCATATCTCAATCTAGGAAATTATTTTAGTTATTTGTGAGCAGGATACTGTTAAAATCAACTCACATCAAATGGATAAGGCTATGGTTAGAAGGAGCAAAATTTTTCTGCAATGGCAATTAACCTGTTTTTGTACTAAAATCCAAATTTTGGTACACCTTTATTAATGTTATTTGGCTTTAGTGTAAGACCATTTGAATCTTGACTTAGAAAGATATTTAAGAAGTGTTTCTATGATTATCAGAACATTTTTAAAGCTACATTTTTTTATATACTTGTAACAGAGCCTTACTAATTCCACTGTCTGTATCTCATATTTCTGCAAAGTCAGCTATTTGTGCCTGTGTTAATGAAATGAATAAGCTATTCAGTTCTGAAGCCCTTTTCATTACATAAGACCAAGAGAAGTTTTATAAAAGAATGAAACAGCTGCAGAAAGGAAGGGAATTTTACATTTTCCTGCTTATGATGTACTGTAGAGATTTAGATACTATGAAGCTATCCAAAGCTCCAGCTGAAGTTTCATTCTTAGCAGGAAGACCTCCAAGTACTAATACACTGAATTCATCTACCATTGTTTAAAATAATAGCTGTTGATTTTTAGCCCAAGAAAAACACTAAATTAAATAAAGGGTGTGATAGTATAGGATGTAATAGAATAATAGTAATAGAATGAGAGGATTACAGAAGTGTGAGAACATACATTAATCCCCCTGTGGAGCTGTAATAATTTCTAATGTGTAGTTTTTCTTTTTCCCTCCCAAAGAAAGTTATGGTTTTTTTCAAGGTCAGGTATTTTTCTTCCTAAAATACAATTAAAAAATGCCTGCATTATAGTAGTTGGTTCTGGAATGCTAGGAACTTTTTAAACATACATGACATGTTCCACCTGCTTTCAGCAGAAGGTCTATTACCTTTTACATTCCTTCAACATGATAATTTAATTACTGTGGAAATTCTACATTTATTAATAAATATAAATCAAATTTTCTAACGTAAATTATTGATGTGCTATTTTATCTCAGCTTTTTTGTAGAGGTCCTCATAAAAATAAATTTGGTTTTGACAGTCTAACATCCAAGTTTTTATATTACAGCTCTCAGTAGGACACAATCATGCATATATACATTAATCTATAAACAAATTTTCTTTAAGGAAATATAATCTCTTTGACATCAATCTATGCACATCCATATTTTGAAGTTTATTTTTTAAATTGCAATGATTTTGTCCATTTTGTTGCAGTAAAAAGGCTAGAGATTTCCTGGAAGAAAGATAAAGATACTCACTATTAAAATATCTCAATTTACAAAATAAGTTATTCTTTAAGTAAAACTATTACTATACCTCCCAGAATTAAACTACATTGTTGCACACCCTCCACCACCATCCGCATACTTGCTTGAAAACCACATATATTTAAATGTCACTAACCTCTAGGTATGATAAACAGCAGTTAAGTCATAGCATGATGCACAGCAGTTGACATGCATACTACAGTGAAGCAATATACCTATATTCATATATACACACCACAATGATGATGCATGCACGTGAGCTTAGAGGTACTGTACACATTCCTGCTAGTTGCCTGTAGGAAGAGTTCCAAACTAAAGGCACCAGATCCATTGTCCTGAAAACTGAAGTCTTAGATGCCCAACATGAACAGTCCTGTAATTTTTGTTTTAAACAATATTTTCAATTACAGCACCTATATAAACAGTCCACATCCAGCATTAAGCTAGCTAACAATATCTGTCAAAGACATTTAAGTGTCACCAGTAATACCTAGTCATTATAGTACCGAGTCATTACAGAGATATGATTACTGGAAAGAATCTGAATTCCTGTTAGAGCGACCTCAAAGCACAATGTTGTAATTACAATTTGAATTTCAAATACTGAATACAGGAAGTGATATGTCTCTTTGTGACAGCTTTTGCTAGTCTTATTGTCTTCCATTTTTGTGATGTTTTTTTAATTAGAAAAACAGTATTTTCCTTTTTTTCTCCTAACACTTTGACACTTTGTAAATGCATTTCTATAGGCATAGTATACAATGCTATGAATATGTTTATATTTACTCTAGATATTTAAAGAGGAAAGCCCTGGATATAATCACATAAGAGTTATTTCTAAATTGGAATATTTTTGCATTTTATCCATACATTCCACTGGAGATGAACATCAGTGGAGAAATAAATCACCAGCACTTTTTGACTACATCTTCAGGCTCCGTCAATTTGCTTGAAATATATCAGATGATCCTTACTGATAAGAAATAATACATGTCATCTAACAAAAATACCTATTAATCTTCCTGACAGTGACTGAAATACCATGGTGGTCCCAGGAAGAAGGGACTGCTCTCTGCAGGCAGTGGCAACCACCTCTGGGGGAAGAGCTGGCTGCCCCTGCTAGCAGCATCCACCCCTGGTATCCTGACAGCAGCAGAAGCAGGAAGCCCAGCTCTCCTACCTTCCTCACATGTTCCTCCTCCCCTTCCCTCCGTTTGTCACAGTGAAGCTCAACTTTGTCTGCACTTTTCCAAGAAGTCTCACATATAAACTTCATTCTTCACACACTGAAGGCTACTCAGAACTTTAATACATCAAAACACATTTTAAGTACACCAATTGTTGTCATATTCTGGAAAAAGTTTAACTTGTTTATTTGAAATGCCCTAGGGGATGATGTGATAGAGAGCAGCCCTGCGGAAAAGGACTTGTGGGTATTGGTGGATGAAAAGCTGGACATGAGACAACAAAGTGTGCGTGCAGCCAAGAAAGCCAATCGCATCCTGAGCTGCCTCAAAAGAGCTGTGGCCAGCAGACCCAGAGAGATGATTTTCCCTCTCTGCTCTCATGAGACCCCACCTGGAGTACTGTGTCCAGCTCTGAAGCCCTCAGCACAAGAAGGACGTGGACTGTTGGAACAGCGGAGGGCCACAAAGATGATCCGAGAGCTGGAGCACCTCTCCTATGAGGACAGGCTGAGAGAGTTGGGGTCGTTCAGCCTGGAGAAGGGAGACCTTATAGCAGCCTTCAAGTACCTGCAGGGGACCTCCAGAAAAGCTGGGGAGGGGCTGTTTGCAAGGGCATGTAGAGATAGGAGGAGGGGTAATGGCTTTGAACTAGAGCAGGATAGATTTAGATTAGACATTTGGAAGAAGTTCTCTACAATGAGGGATGGTGGGACACTGGAACAGGTTGCCCAGAGAGGTGGTGGAGGCCCCATCCCTGGAGCCGTTCAAGGCCAGGCTTGATGGAGCTCTGAGCAACCTGATCTAGTTGGACATGTCCCTGCTTACTGCAGGGGGGTTGGACTAGATGACCTTTAAAGGTCCCTTCCAACACAACACATTCTATGATTAACAACATTAATTGGAGCACAAATAACAAGGGTTTGATGAAATACAGAGAAATGCCTTCTGTATGCCTTACTCTCTAGGCTGCAATGTTTAATTTGGTGAAGGGAAAATTTATCTTCTCTACCTGGATATGTAAGAAGGCCTGTGACAGCATTCTTTGGTGCAGACTGATGGGGGTGGGATAGGCAATTTATCCTCCAGCAATGAAACAACTAGAGTACAACAACAATTTTTAGTTTTTGAAAAAAAATAGAAGAAAAGGTTTGGGGGCTTCCCAATTCTACCACCAACGCTCATATTTGGTGCGTTAGCTAAATTAGTTAAATGTTTCTAGGATCTTAGCACAGATGATTTTTAACTCTAGGTTTAACGAAAGACTGGCATTACTTCCTCTCAAATTAAAATTTGTTTGAAATAAAAAGTATTTGTGGCCAAGACTTGTTAATGTCCAGCTATAACACAGAATACTGCTGTAAAAAAGTGGGTTTTTTGGGACATTATCAATAATCTGCTATTTCCCAACTATTACACAGAATTATGAAGTGCAACACCTATTGCGATGATCAAATCATGCCTCTGGGATCTCACCTTTGAACAGGAGCATTTATCTAGGAAAAATGGGTGGTAATCCTCAGGACAGGTTTATTAGTCACATTTCAATTTTCTCATAGCAACATACGAGCCTTCCTAATTAACAAACAAATAATTCAGTTTCTCCAGTTAAAAAAAGAGATGTTACCAAGAACTATTGGAAGACTTCCAGGTGTGCTTTGTTCTGCCAGTTTTCCCATTTTTCCCCCCTAATTTTAAATAATTATCATTATTCTTATTGTTTGGTTTGTTGGGGTTTTTGTCATTGTTGGTTTTATTTGTTTGTTCATTTTTGTGGTGGGATTTTTTGTTTGTTTTTACACACTATCTACTGATGGTCCTCTGACTGGATATATTTACATTTCTTTCTCTCACTTCTTCAAAAAAAGTCAAGAAAATCTACTTTTTTTTTCTACCTGTGAATGATATGTCTGATTTCTCATTAATGGAGCTCAAGGTTTGCTTCATGATGCTATCCTCCCACCAACTTTTACTTCACCATACCAGTACAGTTAGTTTTGAAGGACATGCAAGCAGTCTCCAGAATTCATTTGAATCAGCTTTAGTATCTTTTAATTATAATTACATAGTAACTGCCAATACTGCTAATGTTTCTTATTATTCCAAGTATCCTTTTTGGATCAAGTTCCACACACAAACGTGGTGAAGGAAACACAATAATTTGGGTTTCATTTTTAGCCTCACAATCACAGGTCTTGGTTCTCATGGGGGACTTCCATCACCTTGGTGTCTGCTGGGAAGGCTATCCAGCCAGTCATGTACAGTTCAGAAGGTTCCTGCAGTGTATTGATGATAACTTTTTGACACAGGTGGTGGAGGATCCAACAAGGAGAGGTATACTACTGGACGTAGTACTGACAAACGAAGAGGGATTGCTGGAGCTCATTAAGGTTAGGGGGCTGCCTTGGCTATAATGATCACGAAAATATAGAGTTCAGGGTCATGGGTAGTATACACAAAACAAGTAGGATTGCAACCTTTGACCTTCAGGAGGGCTAACTTTGACCTCTTCAAGAAACTGCTTGGAGAAATCCCATGGGTTCAGGCACTGGAAGGTAGAAGGGCTCAAGAGAGCTGGTTGATATTCAAATACCACTTTCTCCAAGCTCAGGATCAGTGCATCCCTAAGAGCAAGAAATCAGGCAAGGGAAGCAGGAGGTCTGCACGGTTGAGTAGGGAGCTTCTGAAAAATCTCAAGTGGAAGAAGGAAGTTTACAGTGCATGGAAGAAGGGACTGACCACTTGGGAAGATTACAAGAATGCCATCAGAGTATCCAGGGATGAAACAAGGAAAGCTAAGGTGTCCTTACAATTAAATTTAGCAAGAGATGCCAAGGTCAACGGGAAGGGTTACTTCAAGTATATCAGAGGCAAAAGGAAACTAGAGAAAATATGGGCCTACTGTTTAATGAGACAGTTGCCACAGTGACAGAGGATGCAGAGAAGGCAGAGTTACTGAATGCCTTCTTTGCTTCAGTCTTTACTGCCCAGGCCAGCCCTCAGGAGTCCCAGACTTTGGAGAAAGTAACAGAGACAGTCTGGACAAAGGAAGACTTCCCCTTGGTTGAGGAGGATCAAGCTGGAGATCAATCAAGTAAACTGGCTATCCACAAGTCCATGGGTCCTGATGGAATGTACCAGTGAATGGTGAGGGAGCTAGCAGAAGTCACGGCTCTCCATAATCTTTGAAAGGTCCTGGAGAACAGGTGAGGTGCCTGAAGACTGGAGGAAAGCCGATGTCATCTTAGTCTTCAAAAAGGGCAAGAAGGAAGACCCATGTAACTACAGGCCAGTCAGCCTCACCTCCATCTCTGGAAAGATGATGGAACAGCTCATTCTAAGCATCATCTCAAAGCATGTGGAGGAAAATAAAGCTATCAGAAGTAGTCAGCATGGATTCACCAAGGGGAAATCATGTCTGACTAATCTGATAGCCTTCTACGATGGCATGACTGGATGGACAGATGAGGGGAGGGCAGTGGATGTTGTCTACTTTGACTTCAGCAAGGCTGTCAACACTATCTCCTACAGCATTGTCATAGAAAAGCTTAGGAACTGTGGGTTAGATGAATGGGCAGTAGAGTGTATTCAAAACTGGCTGAAAGACAGAGCTCAGAGGGTTGTGATTAGTGGCACAGAGTCTAGTTGGAGGTCTGTAACAAGTGGTGTTCCCCAGGGGTCAGTACTGTTCAAAGGCTGTACTGTCATATAGTGAGACCTGGACAGGCTAGAGAATTGGGTGGAAAGAAACCTTATGAAATTCAATAACGGCAAATGTAGGGTGCTGTACCTGGGGAGGAATAACCCTGTGCATCAGTACAGGCTGGGGGCTGACCTGCTGGAAAGCAGCTCTGTGGAAGAAGACCTGGGAGTCCTAGTGAACAATAGGATGTCTATGAGCCAACAATGTGCCCTTGTGACTAAGAAGGCCAATGGCATTCTGGGGTGCATCAAGAAGAGTGTGGTCAACAGGTCATCTTCCCCCTCTACCTCAACCTGGTGAGGCTGCATCTGGAGTACTGTGTCCAGTTCTGGGCTCCCCGGTTCAAGAAGGACAGGGAACTGCAGGAGAGGGTACAGCAAAGGGTTACAAAGATGATTAGGAGACTGGAATACCTCTCTTATGAAGAAAGGCTGAGGGCCTTGGGTCCTTTTAGTTTGGAAAAGAGAAGACTGAGGACGGATCTTATCAATGATTATAAATGGTTAAATGGTGGGTGTCAGGAGAATGGGCACAGCCTGTTTTCAGTGGTGCCTGATGACAGGACAAGGGGTAATGGGCACAAACTTGAACATGTCTAGTTCCATCTAAACATGAGGAGGAACTTCTTTACCTTGAGGTTTGCAGAGCACTGGAACAGTGCTGCCCAGGGAAGTGGTGGAGTTTCCATCTCTGGAGACATTCAAAACCTGCCTGGATGGGTTCCTGTGCAACCTGCTTTAGCTGACCTTGCTCTGGCAGGGGGGTGAACTAGATGATCTCCAGACTTCCCTTCCAACCCCTATCATTCTGTGATTCTGTGACTCATTAACATCCAGTACAGCCCATGCATTCCTACACACTGTTGGTAACCCAGTCAGAGCTTCAACAGGGAGTCAGTAACTACGTAATGTATAGATTTTAAATCCTACACCTGTTTGATATTTTACAAGTGTTGTGTAGTAAAACCATACCTTCAACATGTTTAAGAGATTTGCTACAGGCTGTTCACACTTTGCATAGTTAAAATGTGTGCACATTAAGTCCAGAATATCCACAGTGCAGCATGTGTGAGCTTGACTTCAGATTCATTTGACATTCAATATATATTACACATCAAGGTTTCTTTCTGGCATTCCCCTATTACACAGGCAATATACACTATTGCAGGTATACATAATATCAGATTATTGTTTATTTCAAAGTAATTTATATCAGAAAACATACATGGATACAAGAAGCAAGAGTGATCTAGTTTGGAGACTTGGGAGTTACATGATAAGGGAGTAAATGCTGAATAGCTTAGATACTAATGAGGTAACCCACTCAAGGCTCAGACACTCTTAAACCCACACTTGTAGTAGATGATAATGACATTAATACAAACTAAAACTTTAATCAGGAAGTGGTTTTGTTCATTAACTAATCAGTACTTGCAACAGTTAGTCGCATAGCATCCTCCAGAACTGTATTATTACTATTAGAATGTCCTTTATGGAGCAATAGTGGAAAACACTACACCTTCTGCTATTTATGGGTTTATCTCCCAAATCCTTGCTATACATTATCTCTTTTAGAAAAATCTAGCTACTGGAGGTAGATTTTTAGTGTGACTTACAATGAAGTTGCAAATTTCTGAAAATCTTGTTCTAACACTTCAAGTGTTAAAGATATGAGCAGGGAAGTCACAAGTGGAATTTTGCAGCAAAAGCTCAGCAGATGAGTAATGAACAACTTGACAGCTACAGAAAATTTAAAAAAAAAAAAGGAAAAAAGCCCACAGAACTTATAAGGTTGGCTTGTCCTCTTCCTTTCATTAACAAGGGTGAAAAATATGCTACCTAATTAGAAAAATATGTCATACATATCATTCTTACTGCACATATTGAAATGAATGTGAGTATGATAGTCTGGGCTCATCAGATGGAGAATCGACAAGGCTGCACATATAACTAATTAATACACACTGACTACAAATAAAGCATGGCATAAAACCTATATTATTCTCATTTTAGCCGTACTAACAGGGGTTGCTTCATGTGGATTTGGAAAGACAATTGGGAAGCTCACTTTTGAAATTAAAGCAGTAATAGACTTTGATATTTGTCATTGACTTATTCATAAGTACAAAAGATGAATCAATGTTATAAGTCTGACAAGCTACCTGTTGGGCACAATTAGTTTTCTGATTTTTTTTATTTTATAATAAACCTATTTGACATGTAACATACCCTTTATCACTGTACAATTCAAGAACAACCTAGCCCAGAAAATCTTACACTGCACATCAAAACACAGAGGCTTTGAAGTATGTTTTCCTCACATGGAATAGTATTTCTCAATTCCAAATTTTATTCTGTTCTCAATGATCCAATAGCATGTTACTTCACCAAAGGCACACAAGTGTCTATCCAATTTTTGCACTCTGGAAATACCAAATTTTCCAGTGATATAGTGAAGATAGAATATAGTTATGTGAGAACTTAACATAGCTTAAGAAACTGTATCAAGGAAAAAAAGTATCCTAGAAAAATCGGCTTTTACATTTGCTTATAAAAAATAAATAAATTACTTAACAGTTATTTATTATGTCTATTATATTTACGGCAATGAAGTTAATGTTCCAAAAAATAAATTTGCACTTTCCCCTGAAAGTGATTAGTATTGTTCCTGACATTTGCTGTGAGAAGAATGATTTTTAAAACATCAGAAAACTAGTAAAGTTCTTATTTAAACATCCAGTCTAAGATATTTGAGTTTTGATAAAAATGCATGTGGATCTCCCCCCAATTCCCAGAAGCTGTACAAGGAGGACTATAGTTAATCAAAGAAGTTTCAGTCACTTAAATACAGACTAATGAAATCTCTGCAGGAAATTTTTCTTAATCCTTCAAAAGACACAAGACTGAACACATGGGTGTAATTGATCCTGGGATCTAGGTATTATGACCTTAACTCATGTATTTCTGGTTCACATGTGTAAACAGTTGTTCTGGACTGAACAGCACCTATGGTTCTCATATTTCATGTTACTTTCTCTTTCCATCAATATCCTATTAACATAAAATTTTCCTTTAAAAAGTTAAAACATTTGTTTCCTTGACTTGAAAGATAATATTTCTTAATGGTTTTATTATTTAGTAGGCATTTCCCTTCAAGTAATTTTTCCTAATATTCCACTTTAATGTCTTACAACCTTCAGTACATTTTCATCCTCATTACCATTTACTACACATGTGCATCTTTTCCGTGGTAAAACAATCATTCAGGAGGGGGAGAAAAAAACCAAACCCAAACAAATATAACCTTAAACAAAACCCTCTTAAAGCCTTTCTGAAGTAGTCTGAATTTTTCTATTGCATGCAATAAAGTTTAGCAGTGATTAAGGAATGTCAATAAAGCAGGACAAACTAAAACCAAAATGGGAAATGGTACCTTAAAACTTAAAGGCAGTCAATTTTAATGCTTCAAGCTTCAAATGATTTGTTTGTGCATCCTGATTTACACAACCTTTGATCTTCCACATACCACAATGCCTTATTTAAGCTGTTTGGTGTATCATTCCTGCGTCCAAAGCTCTGACTTCATTCCCAACAGTCAGACACAAAAGAGCAATCCCTTCCCTGAACTGCTCCAAAATCCTTGGAGGTCTGACAGAGTTTAACTATTGCTTGAATAGTTTATCAAGTGTTTGTCAAGCTTGAAAAGCTTATCAAGACTTTGTTACTGGGGAGCACAGGTATTGCGAACAATGACCTATCAATCACATTACCAAACACAGTCACCCAATTGTTTGTTGCAAAAGGTTGAGCAATATGCATTGACAACTTCATCTTGATACTAAATCTCCGTACTAGCCAAATCAGTCATTGATTAACATCTTTCCAAGAGTAGCAAAATGACTGTGATCTTCTTGGCTGTGGTAGAGGACTGAGAAACCAGGGCTCTTTGCACTTGCTTCTATTACTGTGAGTTTGGGAAGTGTATGTGGAAATATGCTTTACCACTAAAAAGGTAACCGCTTCCAGAAGTTAATACTTCAGTCCTTTCCATGCTCTGCCAGAAGCTTCATTTAGCAAGTCTAGCCATATCCTACACCATTTTATAACAGGAATGGTTCAGTACCAGCTCATTAACATAAAATGACAATTTGCTCATAGTTGAAGAGCCCTGAGCTGAATCAGTATCATTTATTCAAATTAGCATAATTTATACATTACTCAGGAATACGTGATTTTCATGAGCTGGCAATCAAAAAGAACCCAGGGAGTCAATGCATACTCAGAAGCTGGCCTTCCTTGGCTTCTGTGTCATATGAAATCAATCCTACCCAGACTACTTGAGGGCATGTCTCAGTGCTTGTGAGTGGATGCATAGTGGATGCACTCAACTTGCTTAGAAAAGTAAATCAATAACATCTTCCATGCAGGCTCTAGGACAATTTTGTTGTGTTAATTGTGGCCAATGGAACAGGCCACTACAGAACAAGATTCCACTCTTGCCTTTCGCAAACCCTACCATCTTACTTTTCCCCTATGTTCTACAGCTCCCCTCACCTCCTGCCTTCATGACGAGCCACAGAGTGGATGCTGATGAGCGTGAATCTATACACATATTACAAGGCAATAAATATGGACATAGGTCTTTAACTACATTCAAGGTCTCCAAAACCTGCTATAACGTAAGTCATATCCCTTAACCTTATTAACCAACATTTTAGAAACAAAATGTCAAGTCCAGACATACAGGTTGTTACCCAAGTACACCAAACACTTTGCAGCCCTCATTATCCTCAGGACATCATGAATGCACATACCTGCACAGGTGATGTACTTTTTCCTTCTAATATATCTACGTTTAATTACTTTTAGCTAAAACTCTGTATAGAGAGACCACCGCAGGAACTACAACCATTAGCTACCATTTCTTCCTTGCAAAGAAAGTCAAACACTAGTCTTCTATAGAAATTTTAGTTATGTTGTGAAACATCCCTGCAGATTTAACCAGTTTCATTGCATTTCCAGACAGAACTGTTTTGTCATAGTAAGGACCGTTTGGGAAATAAGCCTGCGTCCAAGTTTAAGTTTCATTTGGTTCTGTAAACACTAGTTGTAAATATAGCTGTCATTATGGCATAACAGGAAACTAAAACATCCAAAAAAAGTACATCTCAACTGAAGGACCATCAATACAGCTCCTTGCAAGTGGATTTTTTTTCCATGTGCAATCTTTGTATGAACTTTGTTTTTACAGTAAAGCATTTGAGTACACTGATGCAAGCCCAATGGCTAGGTAGGACAGTGGTTCTTTTCCCCGAGGGAAGTCCGGTCTGGTTAGAAAGGTTCTTCAAATCACAGGGAACTGTTGTGCTCTGTGAAGTATAAACAGCCTTCAGCAGAAAGAAGTAAGCATTTACAGGCTCTTCTCTCAATCAGCTAGAATCAAATCTCGGGCCTGATGAAAGCAGCTAGAAGCTAATGCACAAGGATTGCCTCTAGAAGATTAACGTTCTTTCCAAAATCTGTATCTTATTGTTTATTTGCATGTGTACACCTTCCTGGAATCCTATTGCTAGCCCTCTTTCTGAGCACTCCTTTGCCCCTGAATGATAGCTAAGCAATCAGGTATACCTGTGAGGACTGAAATGTTAATTCTCTTGTAGATGTCTGTAAGGCAAAACCTCACTGCAAGAAGCATTTCTGCTGTCTTATCACCTCCTAAAGCATCCAGAGCTTTATATCAAACATCCAACTCCATTCTGACACTTAGAGTTTCACAACAGATGCAAGTTAGCATCTGGAAATAATAGCAGCAGTTTAGTTTCCAAGCAAAAGCAACACAGTACATGACACCACAGCCTGTGTGTTTAAAAGCTCTCTCTGAAGAATCTACCTCTCCCTAAGAAAAACAGCACATGCCCTACTCATTCAGAAACAGGGGAATTTCAGCCTCCTGACATTTTATACTCAAAGCTCTCTGAAGACAAAACTCGTATACTTTTCTACTGAGTTAGATTAATTTAAGCAGGTGATGAATTGAACCAGTATATGCTAGGCATAAAAATGCTTCAGGAGGGAAAACACTATGTAAGATATCAGGTCTTTTGATTTTTCCCATACACATACAAATTATTTTGAATTACTAAGTCATTAAACCCTGTCTATATTTATATATTACTTAACCACACTTAATTTCAATTCACTATAGATAATTCAGATTTCACCCAAGAAAGCAAGCTGTGTTACAGCACTTGCTGAATTGCTACCAACTAACCATTTCCAAGTAAGTGTGCTGAATTACAAGCCGAGATTTAAAATCTAGGTACTTTGATAGAGACAGAACATGTTTGTCTTGGCTAGTGTTTAGGGAAATTACAGTATTTAAGGTCATCCCATTGCTCTGTTCTTAAAAACAGAGGCACTGAAATCACAGATAGCACTCTTGATCCAGGTGAGCAGAGCAGGGATGATCACAGCAACAAGACCCATCAACAGTCCAGTGATCCTCAGCAAAGGCAGGACTAGAAGTCGGGCCCAAAGTCAGACCAGGAAATCCATACAGTAAGTCAGGAACAGGACTAGGAACAGATATACCCAAAACAGCTCAATCCAAGAGTGAACCTTCAGGTTGGACTCTAAATTAGCTCCTAGGCTGATGGGCTGCAGGTGTGGGTGGAGGGTTGGTTAAAGCTGGCCAGGGCAATTATAGCCTAGTGATGCCCTGAGGGCTGACAGCTAATTGCCCCTAATTTTGCCTAATTCCGTTTTGAATCTGCTGACTCCTTCCTGTTAAGTACCTGGTTTTGGCCAGCATCAGAGGCCATACAAGGCTAGACAGACTATTGTTCTTGCCATGTGTGGTTCTTCTCAAGTTAAGTGAATTTCTTTTTATAACTCTGTGTATTGTTTGCATTTGGTCTGTTTCAGTTCAGGTAGAGAAGGAAATGCACAAGTGTATACTGGGCCCATACTCCACTTGCACCCCATATGTCGCTGCTTCTTACATTGCCACTAAAATATAATCTCAGCCTCCTAATGCAGGGCAATCACCTGCAACAACAATGTACAGGTGGGACTTTTGCCCCACATTTATGACTACAGTTTTCCTGTTAATGTAATGCCTTTGAAAGCAAAATTTGACCAAAAATAGTAGAACAAATGTCTTTCAATTCAGAATCCAGAGTGAGCTTTGAATTTCACAGCCACTCTCTAAAAGTAATTCGCATATCTAGGCAAACTGATGTCCCAAACCAGTTTGAAAGTTCCCTTTTTGAAGCTCAATTACAATTCTACTGTAGCATCTACTAAAAGGAAGTTTAGTAAGATATTCAGCTGTAAAAACTAGAGGGATAAAATGTAATTAAATTGCATATAATGAAACAAATACTTTGATATTTTAACTGACACAAAAGATCATATTTCTGACACAGATTGCAGAATTATTATTAAATAAAGGTTTTCATATACATATGTACGTTTCCCTACAGAAGAACAAAAATCACCATACAAAGTATTCCTTCTGCTCCACCTCAAATGAGACTAAACAAGCAAACAATGAATTTATTCCTTTTCCTTAAAAAAATAATAGAGACAGACAGCAACTTTATACTTTGTCAAAGGAAAATAAGCTTTTTACAAGGGTTCCTTTTCAATGTTCATTTTAAAAGCCTCATTTTAAGCAGACAGTATTTCAGAAGAGAGATGAAGATGTATAATTTCTTTTTGTTGTTATACATGAATATATTCTTCAGCCTGTCAAACATATAAAGTGTAAGCTGAGATTCTTAAAACTCTACAAGACTTACTTATTTTTAAATTCTTATAGATCTTTTTTCTGAAGATACGAAGATTGTGAAAACAGACATCAGAGAAAAGGGATCATCCAGTTTTCCAAATTAAACAGTGACAAAACATGTGAACAAAGGGATGAAATAGTATTAAATTTCACTATGACAATGTTGGAATTCACATGTTCTTTAAACATGGCAAAATTGGAAACACCTTCCAGACCACAGACTGGCTTACCACTATTGAAGAATGGAAAATAGTTTTCGCAAAAATAGACAAATAATAATAGTGATGTTATTGGTATTTTAAAATTGTGACACGTGCTTTTCAGCATGTGTTCAGCATATTTAATTCCAGAATTACTTAGCTTTAATAACATGGCTACACCTGCTGCAGTGAACTGCAGATCACATTCTCTACTTACTAGGGAAGTCCAACACAAATGGAAAGGAAGTGCTCTATTAATCTAAGGAAGAGTTTCCTTTGGGTACCTACATGACAATGTGAGGAAGACACTAAAATAAATCATTGATTAAAACAGAGATTATTCTTGCCAAGCATTGACATAGATTAATTACAAAACTGAATTTAATTCGCTTAAAATTACATAAAGGATGCAATCCAATCATTTTAGTGAATTATTTTTATCTCCCATGGAAAAAATATTACATTACCAAATGTGTTATGCATTTTTATGATGACTTGATGCTTTTTAGAATGGACTCTATTCACCAGTAACATCTACCTTTTGAGGGTTTTTATACACTATAGCGCAAACTGTAAGTACTGCAAACATTTCTAAAGTTACATATGTCCTGTAAGTCAAGTTACAACCGTGACTACTTAGATTCTGTTTTACTAAGCACACCACATACATGAATTAAAATTAAAAATTTTAAAAAGAGCTGCCAAATCAAATACTGATATACGTATGTGTTTGTCTATGTGTGCACCCTTTGCACATTTGTGCATAGAAAATGTATGTCTGGAAACACTGTCCATGTCATTTTTGCCCAGAGCACGGCACACCAGCAACCAGTATGGTTTGCTGTATGCTTAAAATTAATATTCACTTATACATAAAGTCTTTGCATTTTCTAAAGAAAAATGTCATAGCAAAGATTCCTATAACTTACCCAGACAGCCTCAGAGGCAATAACACAACCCCCAAATCCTGCCTTGCTGTACATTGTCCTTAAGACATTGGACTCAAGCACTTAGCTTGTGTTGGTTCAGAAGCAGCTATAAAGTTTGGGATGATATTTCCCTGATCTGTTCATCAACTAAGACAATATAGCTGATTTTATGAGTGCTCCTACTCTATTTCCATAAAAACAGAAAACATTACATTTGATTCATTGCTGAAATGTTAGATGGAGTACGTGGGTAATTCGTGACGTCGAAAGTGCGAGTAACAGTTTTAGAGAGCCACTCCAACAGTAGTTTGGGCTATACTTGGTGTGATATGTTACCACTAAAACTGTGTAAGGAAGGCTTTTTGTTTGCTTCAACTATTGAATTAAAAATGAAACTGCTTCAGAGGAGAGAGAGTTGAACCACTGTGGCTTTCTTTTCTCTAACAAAATAATAAAAATTTTGTTCAGTTCAATCAGTGGGATCTATAGCAAAACTCATGGCTTTCAGGCTCATGGAAGAAAAGCAGTGAAGGGCAGCAAGTGGATTTTAACCTTGCCTTGAGCTCTACTTCCCCACTAGACTGTACAGGATATCCCTGAGAGTGGATATCCCACTTTATACACTTTGCTTAAACAGTTGTGGAGGACAAGGCAGTGAGACTAAATGGTTTCTTCGATGACTTGCTCCATAACTTTCAGAGGCACTAAACTGAGGCTGACTGGCTGGTAGTTTTCCAGACACTCTTTCCTTCTTTTTTTGAAGATTGGTGTAATGTTTGGATATTTTAGTCATTGGGAACACCTGCAATTGCTGTTACCTTTCCAACACTGGAGAGCAGCTTTGCAATGATGGAAACGTATATCTGTCCTTCAGATATAGGCACAACTCACTGAAAGAGTAACAGTAGTAAATGTTGTTGCCAATTCTGCATATTTTATAATGGGAACCACATACAGCGATTCTCAGTCTGAAAACGGGTTGTCATCTCAACCAGAATCAGATTCTGGAACTTTTCCAACAGACACATAAATGGATATAACCTTTTTTATTATTATTATTACTTGTTAAAGTGCAACACTTAAAAAGTCTTGAGATTTTGAAGAAATTTTCAACGATGAGACCAAAAAAATTAAATAAACATGCACTTTGATATGTCCATCCAGTGTAACATTGGAGATGACAAAATTAGGACATGGGAATGTTTTCTCATGATGTAACATGTTGGGCATTATAGATGTCCAACCTGTACTGTATCTCACACAGATATTAACACCCACTGTGGTCAGTTCTGATTATGGAATCTCATTTCTGACATTCTGAATCATCAGGTCAGAACCTGAATCATAAGTCAGAAAAATATTGCTGCTCTAATAGACACAATTGACAGAGGATGAGGGAACAGAGGAGGAAACCTCTTACTGTTACAAGTAATAACGTCTTTCTTCATAACTACAGAGATTTATTTGGAAAAAAAAAACCCAACTTGTTTTCTTTACTGAATGAAATTATCATCAGTTTCTCTGTAGCTATGGCAACTTTCAGAAAGCATGAAAAGGCAAAATGGATAGAGCAGAAAAATAAATTTGTAGGGAGAGTTGGAAAAATAAAATTGAAATTTTCCAAAATTGAATGCATTTCCATTTAAAAAATGATCCTCTCAAAAGGAAATTAAAACTCTCTCAACATCCTGGTTTTTTAGCCTACAATCAATTTTTATAACTGGAAACCTGTCAAGGAAGAAGTCGTCTATTTTCTACAGCAAGAGAGACAGAAGAGCTTCAACGACAGATTTTTAACTGCTTACAAAACCAGGCTTTTGCTTCAGATTTAATCTTATAGTCACACACAGTAGGCAGACAGGAAATGTTACAATATTTACTTTTAGTTAAAATGACTGAAAAAAGTGTTACTGTTAGGCACTTGCCTTATCTTAAGAAGCATTAAATCTGCTGGATGTGATGAAATCTGTTCCAAAGCATTTATCAAACATGGTGAAAATCAGCAGTATTAGTAAGGGTAAAAGGTTTTGGGGAATGGGAGAAGTAGAGAATATTTAGTTCAATTGGTAACCTCAGAAAACTTTGACGTATTATGCTGAAAAAGCCTGGAATTTTAGATGCCATTCCTATACAGTAATTCCTTTGAATACACTATCTGACACTTTGCATGGCTTTCAGTGGACTATGGCCAAATTCCCAGATGGTGCAGTCATTACCAGGGCTTATGCTTTGAAACTACTGCCCTGAACATGAGCTTAGTCTCACACCATGGTGAATGCCAGCTAAGGGAGGAAAAAATGCCTGCTCACCTGAATCCCTTGCTGACACAGAGAGCGGGGATGGAGCACACTTCTCTAGCATGGGTAGCTGATAGGTGTGGGAAGAGGTGAAAGTCACCTTGTCACTAGCAGAGACAGGTAAATGGCATTTTGTCACTATGGAAGACTTCGATTGATTCTTCACAAGCATCATTATATGTTGTAGCTGAATCAGAGATACTTGGTGGGCCAACCTCCCCACTACCACCACTTGATGTTCTCAGGCAAAACCTTGTCTTCTGACATCACTTGGTATGCTGCATAAACTGCTATTTTCTGCAGTTTATTGTCAGCCATTTCAATTCTTCAGCGTGCCACTTCAAGGTATAGGTAGATCGTTTGGGAGTTTATGCTAGAAACTTACTCTGTATTTTACAACTCTGATGCAATTTAGTCAATAAATAAATAAAATCAACTTTTTTTCTACTTGTTTGGTAGTCAATGGTGGCATTATTCAGTCACCAAGGTACCCATATTAAAAATCAGGGATTTAGCAAAAGAAGAAAATTATAAAATTATAGAATGCTTTGAGTTGGAAGGAACCTTAAAGATCATCTAGTTCCATCACCCCTGCCATGCGCAGGCACACCTCCCACTAGACCAGGCTGCGCAAAGCCCCATTCAGTCTGGTCCTGAACACTTCCAGCGATGGGGCATCCACAACCTCCCTGGTCAACCTGTTCCAGTGTCTCACCACTCTCATAGTAAAGAATTTATTCCTAATCTCTAATCTAAATCTACCCTCTTCTAGTTTAATACTGTTACTCCTCATTCTATCACTCGACTCCCTGATAAAGAGTCCCTCCCCATCTTTCCTGTAGGTCCCCTTTAAGTACTGCAAACCCTAAGGTCTCCCCAGCGCCTTCTCTTCTCCAGCCTGAACAAACCCAGCACTCTTAATCTGTCCTCATAGGAGAGATGCTGCAGCCCTTTGATCATCTTTGTGGTCCTCTGCTGGACTCACTCCAACAGGTCCATTTCCTTCTTATGTTTGGGGCTCCAGAGCTGGACACAGTACTCCAGGTACGGTCTCACGAGAGTGGAACAGAGGGGCAGAATCACCTCCCTCGACCTGCTGGCCTTCTTTTGATGCAGCCCAGCATACAGTTGGCTTTTGTGGCTGCAAGAACATGTTGTCATCGCATGTCCAGCTTTTCAACCACCAGCACTCCAACGTCTTTCTTCTCAGGGTTGCTCTCAAGACATTCTCCACCTAACCTTTATTTGTGCTTGGGATTGCCACGGCCCAGGTGCAGGACCTTGCACTTGGCCTGGTTGAAATTCATGAAGTTTGCATGGGCCTACCTCTCGAGCCTGTCCAGGTGTCTCTGGATGGCATCCCTTCCTTCCCGCGTGTCAACCTCACCACACAGCTTTATGTTGTTGGCAAATTTGATGAGGGTGCACTCATTCTCGCTGTCCATGTCACTGACAACGATGTTGAACAGTACTGGTCCCAGTATGAACCCCTGAGGAACACCACTCACCACTGGTCTCCATTTGGACATCAAGCCATTGACCACAACTTTTTGAGTGTGACCATCCAACCCATTCCTTATCCACTGAGTGGTCCATCCATCAAATCCATGTCTCTCCAATTTATAGACAAGGATGTCATGTGGCACAGCGTCAAATGTTTTGTACAAGTCCAGGTAGATGATGTCGATTGCTCTTCCCTTATGCATACACGCTGTAATCCCATCGTATAAGCTCTAGAAAGTGCATCAGGTTGGCAAATGAGTGCCTCTGTACCTCTCAGAGTAGAGTCACCCACAACTAGCACCTGTCACTTTTCCTTAGCTGCACTGGTTGTTATATGGGGAGCAGATCAGGTTGCCTTACTCAGACCCAGCTTCTCTCCTGATGTGATTGGTCTTTCCTCTTCACTCTGCAGAGCAGAGAAGTGGTTCTGCAAGGGCACATCAGGATTTGAGGGAAGTCTCTTCCTCCTGCTGATCCTTGCCATAGCAAGCTTCCATTCTTCTGCATTATTGTCCCCTCCCTCCCTTCTGTGTGTGCCAGTGGGGAAGTTTTGGGGGGTGTTTGTGAAAGCATGTGAGAAAGGTAGATGTGTTTAAAAAAACAGGAGTAAAAACTTACATGTAAAAAGTAACTAGGCTTTCTCAGGGGAAAAGGCCAGATATCAACCAACCTTTGACATGAAGACCAAAAGTAATACTTGTGTTGAAATAAAGAAGGGTTGAGCAGGAACAATATGTAAAATATAGAGATCACATTCTTCTTTAGTTAAAAAACCTAGCACTTTAAACCACTGCTTTTCGACAAAGGGAATATTTGTGTCCAATGTGTCCAGTGTTTCAGACTGGGGGCCTTTTAAAAGTGTGTTGCATCTGTCTTGCAAAGGCAGTAAGTATATGTCCTCAGAAATCTGTGATGTTAGACATTAACCTTAAAAGCTATGCTTTTTAGTGGATACTTCATATTTTCATTCCTTGTGTGCTTGTGGAAAATGAGTCAGAAGAATTACATAAAATTTTCCATCTTAATAGCAGCTTGAGAGGTAATTATTTCATTAAACAGAGACCATCAGGGCTGCAAAAAGCACAATACCAGTTTCGCTTTGGAAAGACATCGCTGCTCCTCATCCTGCTGGCTCCACTGAGAGGGGGAACCGTACCCCTCTGCCCATCAACACTCCTTATGGATTGCTCCCGAAAGTGATGCACTGCATCGCTTTGCATGTGATGGCACAGTGCATTAGCATTTGTTAGATCTGCAGTCGATTGGGCTTTGTAGAAATACAGTTGTGAAGCAGATTGGTAAACTGGTTTTAATCTAATCACACAGCCTGTCTATAATCTAATTTAATGACACCCACTAATAACCTTGCTAAATAATATTCTATGAGAGGGAATGCAAATGGAATTGTTAACAAATAGGAAGGCCAGATCTGGATATTTATCAATATCTTCCAAGACACAGAGATACTGGCTCTATTCACAATGGGAAATTTGGGGCATACAATCTTTATACAAGGAAATACATGCTGGTTTGAATATGTGAGGATTTAATGTTATATAAAATCACTCCCCAATTGATACAAGTTATAACAGCAGTGACACAATGACTACACTTCTGACTAAAAGTGATACCTGCGCTGTTGCTTCATATAGGTATAACATTACTGGATTTTTTTTTTTTTCTGAAAAGCTTTTAAGAAAAAACAAAAAAAGTTAGTCAAGATAAATATTAGTATATTGAAAATCTAATGAAATAATAATCATCAATTATTTTTTTCTTAAGTGAAATAATTTCGTTATTAAAAGTAGAACAAAAACACAAGTAAAATCCACAGCACATGAATAAAATCCCTTACAGCTGCATTGTCTTCCAGCTATGCAGATCTCTCCACTTCTGTGACACAGTTAATATTTTTTTTAGAGTGCTGTGTTTATATTCAATATTCATGTAATTAGGTCTTTTGACTGACTTATCCCATCCCAGAACTGAATGAGCAATTTTATGTCATAAATTCCAGGTGATTCAGTGGGTGGTGAAGAGACAATGTTTTTTTCTGTTTATCTAGAAAGCTCCGGAGTTGGCTTTCCTAAAGACATTTGAATTGTCCCACACTGTATTTTAAGTTTGAGGTGCCCACTGCCCTGCATCTTGGCAGGTACAAGGCTCCCCAAAAGCTGTTTTATTTGCCTCTATTCCTTTACTTTGATATGTGAGCATCAAAGATCATCAAAACAAAGGTGTTTGTGATGTTATTGCAGTCATGCAGAATGAGGGCTCCTAATAAAAAATACAATCTGCTCTTTTCAATCTATTGCTTCTTGGCACCCATGAAGTCCTAGTGAACTACTCCAACCAACCAATGAGCAGCAATGAGCCATCCAAACAGATGTTTGCAATTGCAGGCAGCCAAGAGACATGGGTTTTTTTCATGACAAGTGGGTATTAACAGCATTTCCAGACAAAAATCCAAATGGCTGTCAGTTCTGAGCTTCTTGTCTAAAGGGGATAAATCAGCATTAATCTACCTCTGAGACACATTACCCTTCATGACAGAAAGTCTTCTCCTGATTTATAATTGGTTTACTCTTAACACTTGCAGATCTTTCCTTTCCTGAGATGTTATGTAGTGGGTTTTGGATATCTTTAGCTACAGTTGTTATGTCCCGGTCTGACTATGTTGGGCCCGGGGGAGGTTCGCAATGAGATTAAGCATGAGATTAAGACACAAATGAGGTCATATACCGCTCACTGCAAGTTTATTGTTATTCACCATCAATAGTCACTGAGGCAAGTGATAGAGTAAAGGCAGGATTAGAGAAAAGGCAGAAAGGAGAAGCAGTATTACAGAGTACAGCAAGAGTATAGTCACCACCACAGGCCCAATCGTGTCTCGACAGTCCTCAGGAATTCAGCGGCATCCCATTAGTGGTTCTCAAGTCATAATGGTGGAGGGTTGCAGTTCCCAATTTTGGTGGGTCACTGTACTAGTTATAGTCCAGGTCGGTCCATAGCTTGACCAATCAGCATGACAGTGGCCTTTGCCCAGCTAATTGTCGTTTGACATGGTCAACATATGAGCTCTTCCTACCTTTGTTGCCTAGGCAGAGCTTGGCTTAGCACAGTCATCGTGACACAGCAAGTTTGGGGTAGGAAGACAAGTCCAGGCAAGCCCCAGGGTAGGCAGGGTCTGGCCACTCTGATAACCAAAGGCCTACACCTTTTTCAGCTGGTCGTAACACATCTTTTTCAGCCGGTGGCAATCTTAGGTGCTGACTGATAAGCAAAATAATGGTCTTCAGAAAGTGCTAAATGGACACTAGCAAGATTCTTACTGTCCCACAAGCCTACTGTTGATTTGCAGACACTTAAGCAAGCTTTGAGACAATTATTTTGAGGGTCTAGTCTCTCACAACTGTTCACCTCTGAGACAGATGGATCTCAAGAATGAAAGACTCATTTGCAAATGATATGGGCGTTTGATGTTTAGTCCAATACATAGGGCTAATTACAAGCTAGTGTAGAGGCAGGGGTATTGAAAAAGTTTTTTGTCTTTCTGTGTGCTTACACTCAAAATAAAATGCAGACACATACTTGTTCTGTGTTTACAAATGAATGTTTTCACATATGGTGTACCAGTGCTACATACTGTCAATGTTGCCTAAGGTGCTTATAATCAGCAAGATTCCTCATTCCCAATCCAGTCACAGTAGAATTGCTACACTGGTTTATTACATATATCAGCATCATCCTTTCTAAGAGCACACAACCTGTTAGGATTTACTGATGAACTGTCAATATCCGCTAGGTAAGGTTTAAGGCATAGGCATTTTACTCAGAATACCCAGAAACTTATTTACTGCTTAATTAAATAGAGTAGTGAACCAAGTTTTAAAAAGCCAATTTCAGCTAAATCCACTGATAGTTGTGCTGGCATCGCCCAATACAAATAAAAGTATTAAGAAAATTAAAGAATGCATAGAGGGAACAGTACAGGACTATCCTTAGTCCACCTCAACACACTAATACAGTTAGATGGTGTTTGCAATGTCAGTGACAGAATGTTTCCATCAGCTTAAATTTGCACTTACCTTCTCTATTAGCTCACATTAGCCTTAAAATAGCCTTTGTTTATGCATTATGTCCCATGGCACAGTAAATTGCCACAGCCTTCTGCATCCCAGACCATACATGAACCCTTGACAAGGCATGGTCCTTCCAAAGAAATGATATCAGTTTAGTATTAACTACCGAAATGTGCATGAAAACTCTCAGGATAGTTAGTACCACCAGGTGAAATGGGCTTTCTTTGGATCACAAGCCAATGGCAATCCAGAACAAAGCATGTTATAAAGCTATCTTAAAATTTATTAAATAAAGATGAAGATAAAAATCTGTAATTGCATTCTAATTGTCTTTTCAGCAAAGGATGAGTGGATGTGAGAAGGCTCACATGGCTTCCTTCATCCACATGTCACAATAACACTTGACATTTGATTAAGAGATGGGAGGAGCCAGAGCCTTCTAAAAATTCGTATTGCTTTTCTTCCTCAGCTCCATTCCACATTAGTGAAACCTTTCATACCTCCTGCAGATGCCTTAAGGCTGAGACAGTTTGTGACAAATAAGAGCTTGAGGCACTGTTGAAGCACGGTGATGGTGCTTTGGCATCTTCCTTCATTCCCAGGTCAGCTTATGGAAACGCAAATAAATCCCATACCCTCCTCTGCTCAAGACTGGGGTTTTCCTTCTGTTTATTTGCTGTGTTATCACAGAACCTAAAAAGCTTTATGAGTGTATTTACAGAGAAGACAACAATTAATAAGAGGCCTCCTGGGCTCTCCCTTGGAAAACAAGTCATTCAAGCACCAGCAGATGTTTATGCCTATCAGAGGGACAAGGACCTCATGGACTCATTTCTTCTCCTCCAGCAGACCACCAAGAACCAGGTTTCTGGCAAGATAAAGCCCTAGCCTGCCCAGAGGCACCACAGTTTGAAGTGCCATATTGATCTCATAAGCTTGTTGGAAACAATTATATTTTCTCCTGTGGATCTTGGAAGTTATGTGTACAGGCTGCAAATTCAACATGAAAAAGGGAGTATCTCACATAGATTATCAGCAGCTGCACATGAGGTACTCATTTGAAATTCTCCCATAATTGTAAAAGACCCCTTGAGAAGAACACATAAGCCTTGCCATGTTTCTTAATCTTGCTGCAGTAGTTACACAGAAAAATGTTTGTTCCTAATGATGACATAAGAGCTGCTGTAAGATTTTCTGCTGCAACGCCACTGCATATATCAGCTATTATTCAGTTATTCCATACTAACAGCAGAGAATCATTTTTGTGCTTTTCTTTCTTCCTCCCAGAGGGAACAGATGTAATAACTTATTCCCTGTCTGGTACATTAAGGCTTGAAAAATTAATGCAGTGCTGCTGAGATTTCCACTTCTGCTTTACTTAGAGTGACAAAGCTTTGAACTTCAGTGAAAAAAAATTAAGTAATAAAAAGCTTATTTTAAGTTTGTTAATGTACTTGTCTGTTTTAATGCCTTTCTGAAGTTTCCACAAAATAAGAATTCCAGTGACCAATTTTCCTAAATTTCTTTTGCTTCTAAACTATTAATTTACTGTCTAATCAAGACCCTTGCCATTTCACAGTTATGATATAACAACTAAAATTTAAACACTGTTATCAACTGTGTTATGTTGAAAAAGTCAATTAAGAATATCAAATGAATGTAGATATGCTTACTTGCAATTTGTCTTTTCAAGCTGCTCACAAAAACTGTTTGGTCACATCACTCCACGGCTTAATCAGTCACATATTGCCCTGTATATGTAGCTTGTGCTTTATAGTCAAGATTATCCATTCCTTAAAAAATACCATCCAGTGACATTAATTTTATAAAAGATAGTAGTTCAAACCAAATTTCACCTGTGTTTTTTTGCTTTTGCTCAAACTGTCCCTTTGGAAGCAGCATGAAGAACAAACATAACAATTACTATGTGAAGCTTGCCTAGGGTTTTGATAACCATGCCACAAGGCCTGCAGCATAAAATTAGAGCCTGGCTACTCGAAGATTTCATCACAGAGTGTCCAAAGGATGTTGCAGAGATAAATGCTATGTGTAATCCTCTGGAGAACTACAGGAGATGGGTAAATGTAAATGTATTTCCCTCTAAATGAGCACTATCTAATCATTCATGTCATA
The DNA here is from genome assembly GCA_013400135.1 of Rhinoptilus africanus. Taxonomy (NCBI): domain Eukaryota; kingdom Metazoa; phylum Chordata; class Aves; order Charadriiformes; family Glareolidae; genus Rhinoptilus; species Rhinoptilus africanus. The sequence continues at coordinate 8,330 of VXBO01000775.1, read as the reverse complement.
TACGTTCAACAGGAATATCTACAATCCGGTTACCTTTGCAAATAATAAACAGACCTATATCAGATGATTATAGTGAAAGAAAAAGGTAAAGAGTAGTAGAATGGGAATTGAAGAAGACTGAGGACAAAATCAGAGCTGGGAACTACTTATCCTCCAAAAATACTGTGAAGATCTGGGATTCTGCATTAAAAGAGATGAAACAAACCCTTAGTTTAGACTTTATCTGTGCAAAGTCCGTCCTTAGTGTCAGAATTCTAACCCAAAAGGACGGGGTGGAAAGCCTCAAATTAAAGATACACATTAAAAATGTATTAGAAGTTACAGGAAGAGAAAGTCCCAGGCAATTTTCCCTAACTGCAGAGCATTTGTAATGCTTCATATATTCCAAGTCTGCAAGCATGGGAAAAACATTAGCCACATCATGTCAGGCTGTCCTTTCAGTCCTACATACAGCCACTTAGCTCTCTTCTCCTCCTTGGGTAGACATCCTCAAAGTAATTTCTCCTTTGTTCTCCAGGCTGCTACCTGGGGCCCAGAGAGAGCTGAGCATTAAAGAGCACAGACTTCATAGTTCCAGTCTCTGGCAGCACTTGTTCCTTTATTCCACAGAGAGGGATCTCAGTTTCCTTAAAAGCTGTCTTTGCTGATTCAGGCTTCCTCATCTTGGCAGATTTCAGTTCAGAGTTTGAATTATCTGCATCAAAGACATCCTTCTGTTCAGAGCATGCCTCAGCGATCAGACAGTAATCAGCAGAAAAGTTTCAAATGAGGCTGGTAGTTCCCCTGGAGACCAAGGACAATTAATAACATGATTTTCTGCAAGGAGCAAAGCTAATGAAGCCTGATTTCCTACACATCGAGACATTAATCTTCTACCCTGTCTGTAAACTGTTAAACCCATGACCACTGTAAACAAATTTCCTCTGCCTCACGCCTCCCGTCTCACTTGCCAATCTCCCCTTACCCAACTCCTCCTGTATCTTACTGTGACAAACAATCTTCCCATTTAAACAGTTTTCTTTGACAAACATGCACTTTCCTCTTGTTCCTACTAGGATCTCCACGGTGCCCTCAGCTTCCGCTGTGTACCTTTATTTGGTCCACCACTTGCAAAGTGACACACGCCATGGCTAGCCCAGAGTCACCTGGGTACTCAGGGGCCAGCAAACTGCTGCCAGGCAAAATGAGTAATGTTTGCACCTTCAGCAAAAGGCTTATTAAAGCACTTGCCAAAACTAGCAATGTTAATGAAAACTATAGGCACTTCACAGCTACGAGGCCTCAGTTCAGCCAGAGTTGCCAAGTTTGGCTGAAACAGGCCAATAAATACAAATGTTATCAGGAAGCACTGGACAAGTGAGACAGAAGCAAGAAGAAACAGTGTGAGTGCAAACATTTTTCTTTGAAAACCAGACAACTAAAAGAAGTCTTTCAATAGCTGAACTGAGACCCTGACTTAGTCACATATATTGGTCAGGATCTGATATGAACTACTGCAGTTTTGACACTCACCACCTCTATTTTTTCAGTTAAAGATGTGGAAACGGTAATTTTATTAATACCTGCAGCACGATGGTTGTCATTTTAAAAAGTGAACAATGTTAAGTAGAAGATGAACAAAAGTTGATCAAACTGACACTAAAGAGACTCCAAGTCATTTAATTCCCCCTTAAATACGTGATTAAACTGGATTATTCTCTATCAAATAATGCGGGAGCACACGCACTTAGAGAAAACCTCTAAGCCTAGTTATCCAGCTACTCAAGGAACACATCTTGTGGACTCTTTGGATGTAACTTTTCAACATATCATTTACTCCTCTTAGTAAGAATGTGAATGGGTAACTACTTTAATTTAGAGTTGCTCACTTTTAAAGCCAACATTTGACCCAATCTTCAAATCAACACATCTGCTGTCAGCCAGGATCGATGGAACTACTTAATGACATCTCTTAGTAATCTCTAGATTAACTGGACTGTATCTTATCTTCAATCATGTGCTACTGTACACAGTTTCAAGTGGGAACTGAGCAGACTTTGCAAAATACTCTTTCAAGAAAAGAGGTTTCATTTAGCAGGCGTCAGCTCAGGGAAATGGAATAGCCTTTATGAGATGCTGCCTACCTTCCATTCAATGGCTTTCTTATAGCATATTGCAATTGCTGATGCTTGTAATAATGTTTACATGACTTGTTTGCAAATTTCTCTTATTTCTTATTATGAAATACAACTCTACAGCTAAAAAAAAGATCAAATGAGCTTAAGATCACTAAGAGCACGGTAGTGGGCAATTAAGATTACAGATTCAAAGATGTTTGACAATGTTTTATTTTGGGATTTTTTTCCAGATACTAATCAGCTATACTAATTGCAGATGTAGAAATGAAGTCATATAATTTGTGCAAAGGGCCTGGAATAAATGTCTTTATTTTCTGTAATCTTCACAGACATACCACATTTAATAAACAGGACTATGACTCTTCTATTAATTTCATCTTTCTTGATCAATTAAAATTGAGTAAATAGATGTTTCCATTCTGATCAGATCATTTACACCTTTGTATTTAGTGGTCCAAGGAATTACAGAATTGCATCTTTTTCTGAGGGGAGAAAACTTCTGGCATGACTCATGCATCATGTAAGACCTTTTGTTCACACCATTTAAGAGACCTACTTGGAACATAATTATTTAACTTATGTTCTTCTTTTAACATGTTATTAAAAAGTAAGATGATAATGTTCTTATATTTAAACTAGCTGATCACGGGGGCTGAAAAGCGATATGTTTCTTGAAGATTAATGGAAACACCATCAAAGGGAGAACAGATTGTTTATTTTATTTTAAACTGTGAACTAGTTCTAAACCAAGGGGTAGAAGAAAGTTGCATCAAATGGCTTCAGTAAGAAGCAACTTAATAGCAACTTGGACAAAGAATCAAAAGAAAAACAAGGTCATAGGAGAAGGGAGAGAGAGACCACAAATTAAATCATGATTTAGTTTATCTCAGCTATGTGCTAGGTTGACCTCTATCTAGTGTAAAATTGTGCTATGTTATAGTCGTTGACTAGTAGCTCTTGTATTTGTAGAAAATATTTTTTGATGAGAAGAAAGAGAATTTTCAAGATGGACAGTACCTGCAAAGCCAAGGAGAAACATTTCACAGCATCGGTGATGGAAAAGCTCTGACCTGGGATTTACAAACCACGTGTGAAACTATTTCAGACAGTTCTTAATCACTACCTTAAAAATCAGCAAGCTCCCTCAGTGTCACTAGTATCAAGATGAACGTCACACAGTGCAGAAAATATAGAAGTGATAGAGTGCCAATGCTTCACTCATTGCAGATGTACCCTTTCACAAAACATTTACTGAAACATTGGAAAATTGGCAGAACATTTTGCTTTCACTGTAGAGAGGGGGAAAAAATTAAAATAATTTCAGAGTCAAGCCTCTCCAAATTTCATGAAAACGAGTCTCCAAAAATGCAGAGCAAAAAGGACAGGACAAAAAAATGAAAAGCAAAAGGAGACTTTACAGCATTTTAAGACTGTTCAGTGGAGCTGCTCATGACAGACACCTATCAACCTATTTATTTCATAGAATCATATGATAGAATAGTTTGGGTTCAAAAGGACCTTTAAAAATCATCTAGTCCAACCTCCCCAGCAATGAGCAACTAGATTAGCTTGCTCAGAGCCCCATTCAACCTGACCTTGAATGTTTCCAGGTAGATGTCACATCTACCACCTCTCTGGGCAACTTGTTCCAGGGTTTAACCACTCATATTATAACATATTTCTTCCTAGTATTAAGTCTAAATCTGCCCTCTTTCAGTTTAAAACCATTACCCTTCGTCTTATTGCAACAGGCCCTGCTACTAAAAAGTCCCTCTCCATCTCTCTTATAAGCCCCCTTCTAAGATAGCCACACTTCTTTTGATGCAGCCCAGGATGTGGTTGCCTTTCTAGGCTGCAAGTGCACATTGTTGGCTCATGTCCAGCTTTTCATCCACCGGTAACAGCCAAGTTCTTCTCGGCATGGCTGCTCTCAATACCTTCATCCCACGGCTGGTATTGATATCAGGGTTTGCCCCAATTCAAGTGCAGGACCCTGCACCTGGCCTCATGAAGTTCACTTGGGCCGACTTCTCAAGCCTGTCCAGATCCCTCTGAATGGTGTCCAGTCCTCAGACATGTCAATCACACCACTCAGCTTACTGTTGCCTGAAAATTTGTTAAGGCTACACTCAATCCAACTGTCTACATCACTGAAGAAGATGTTAAACAGTACTGGTCCCAATATGGACCCCTGAGACACACCACTTGTCACCAATCTCTCTCCGGATATAGAGACATTGACCATTACTCTCTGGATTCAACCACTCAATCAATTCCTTATCCACCAAACAGTCCCTCAAATTCATATCTCTCCAATTCAGAGAGAAGGATGATGGTCTCTAAATTGGAAAGTCAAGGATTTGACGGATGGACCACTCAGTTGACAAGGAACTGGCTAGATGGCCACACTCAAAGAGTTGCAGTTCAATGGCTCAATATCCAAGTGGAAACCAGTGACAAGTGGTGTTCCTCAGCGGTCAGTAGTGGGACTGGTGGCGTTTAACATCTTTGTCAGTGACATTGACAGTGAGACTGAGTGCACCCTCAGCAAAATTGCTGATGACACGAAGCTGCGTGGCACAGTTGACACACTGGAGGGAAGGGATGACATCCTGAGGAACCTGGACAGGCTCGAGAGGTGGGCTCGTGTGAACCTCATGAATTTCAACAAGGCTAAGTGCAAGGTCCTGTACCTGAGTCCAGTCAATCCCAGCCACAAATACAGGTTGGGTGGAGAAGGGCTTGAGAGCAGCCCTGAGGAGAAGGACTTGGAGGTGCTGGTGGACGAGAAGCTCAACATGAGCCAGCAAGGCACACTTGCAGCCCAGAAAGCCAACCACATCCTGGGCTGCATCAAAAGAAGTATTGCCAGCAGGTGAAGGGAGATGATTCTACCCCTCTACTCCACTCTTGTGAGACACCACCTGGAGTACTGCATGCAGCTCTGGAGACCTCAGCACAGGAAGGACATGGACCTGTTGGAACGGGTCCAGAGGAGGGCAACAAAGATGATCCAAGGGCTGGAGCACCTCTCCTATGAGGACAGGCTGAGAGAGTTGGGGTTGTTCAGCCTGGAGAGGAGAAGGCTCCAGGGAGACCTTATAGCAACCTTCCAGTACCTAAAGGAGGCCTACAGGAAAGATGGGGAGGGACTCTTTATCAGGGAGTGTGGTGATAGGACAAGGGCTAATGGTTTCAAACTGAAAGAGGGTAGATTTAGATTGGATATTAGGAAGAAATTCTTTACTGTGAGGGTGGTGAGGTGGTGTAACAAGTTGCCCAGGGAGGTTGTGGATGCCCCATCGCTGGAAGTGTTCAAGGCCAGGCTGGATGGGGCTTTGAGCAGCCTGGTGTAGTGGGAGGCATGCCTGCACATGGCAGAGGGGTTGGAACAAGATGATCTTTAAGGTCCCTTCCAACTCGAACCATTCTATTATTCTATGATGTTTCTGATCCTATCAAAGGCCTTATACAAATCCAGGTAACTCTTCCCTTGTCTACTAACGTAGTTCCTCCATCATAGAAGGCCATTAGGTTGGTCAGGCTGGACTTACCCTTGGTGAAGCCATGCTGGCTGTCTTGAATCACATTCATGTCATCCATGTGCCTTTGCATAGCTTCTAGGGGGATCTGTTCCATGATCTTCACAGGCACAGAGGTGAGGCTGGCAGGTTGGTAGTTCCCAGGGTTCTACTTTCTACCCTTTTTACAAATGAGTGCAATATTTCCCTTTTTCCAGTCACCAGGGACTTCACCCAACTGCCGTGACTTTTCAACTATCATGGAGTGGCTTGGCAACTACATCAGTCCTTCAGGACTCTCATGAGGGCCCATAGAGTTACGTATATTCAGGTTCCTCAGTCCTATTGACTAAATCCTTGAACATCTGTAAGTTTTGCTTGCCTAAAATTCAGGGTCCTAACTTTACTTTTCAGCCCATATCCCTCAGGACTATGGACTCCACCAGTGCATGATAGCTGCAGCCCAGGCTGCCTCCAATCTTGATGTCACCGATTAGCTCACTTCTGTTGGTGACCAACAGGTCCAGTAATGCACCCCTTCTGGTAGGGCTATTACCTGACTTAAGAAGTTATCCCCATTGCACTCCAGGAGTCTTACGTATTGCGTACAGCTCACCATGATACTTTTTCAGCAGATGTCAGGGTGGTTGCAGTATCCCAGCAGGACAAGAGCCTGTGACCATGATGCTGCTGTCACTAGAGTAAGAAGGTTTTGTCAAGAGACTGCCCTTGATCAGGCTGAACAGCCCGTAGGCATTGATAGCCGCATTCCAGTCATGGGATTTGTCCCACCAAGTTGAAGTAATGGCAACTAGGTCATAGCTTTCTAGCAGCACAATGGCTTCCAACTCCTCCTGTTTGTCGCCCATGCTGTGTGCAGTGGTGTAGAGGCACTTCAGGTGGGGTGTTGTTCGTATCACCTTTTTTGAGGAACACATCTTAATTCCTTCACTGGTGTTCCCCTGTTCACTACTATTACATCAGGAAGCCCTGGCTCATCTTTGTAAGACTTCAAGCATGATCCAGTGTACCCAGTAAATCTCAAAGCAAAAGGCTGATGGTCCTGGCTAGCACTATGTTCCTCTAACTGTTGCCTGTCATCCCACAGCGTGTCACAGGTGAGCCTGATATTATCCCCCTCCCCCCGAAGCCTAGTTTAAAGCTCTGTCAATCAGCCCTGCTAGCTCATGAGCAAAGACCCTCTTCCCTGACTCAGAAAGGTGAACCTCATTCCAATGCCAGCAGGCCCAGTGTTGTGTAGACCACCCCATTATTAAAAACCTCAAAATTGTGGCAGTGACGTCAGCCATGGAGACACATATTAATAGACTGGGTTGGTCTCTTTTTTCCAGTATCACTGCCTGCAGCTGGAAGGATAGGGGAAAAAATTATGTGTGCTCCAGATTCCCTTACCAACTGTCCCAACTGACTATGTGTTGCAGCTTCCTCACCACCCACATGGAAGAGCAATAATGGGTAATAGTCCTAGGGCTGTACCAGGCTAGGAAGTTTCCTAGTCATGTCCTTAACCCAGACCCCAGGGAGGCAGCAGACTTGAGTAAGAGAAGGGTCGGTCCAGCATATTAGACACTCTCTTCCCCACAGAAGGGACTCACCTACAACTATAAGCTGTCTTTTGCTCCTTGTGGAGATGATATGGGGGGCAGAAATTTCTGACCTTGGCAACACCTCTGTTACAGATGGACCATCATCCACATTATCCATTGACTGGCCTTCCATATCCAGAGCCTCAAACCTGTTGTAGAGAGGCACCTGGGAAGAAGGGGGTTCACCTGCCACCCAAGAGTGGACTTGCCTCCATTTACTCCTTTCTTTTAAACTACTGCCTTCTGCCTGGTGGGATCCACTTGATCTTGTGTTTGTTTGGTTGTTCTTTTTTTCTGGTGGCTGTTCCTGTTTCTCCCTTGGGGAAGGCAGAGCATGGTCCACCATTCTATCTCTTTCTGACTCCCTGATGCTCCTTTACCTTTCTACTTCCTCTTATAGCTCTGCCATCATGCTGAGTAGATCATCCACCTGGTCACACCTCACACAGCTGTTCTCACTATTACCATCCCTTAGTAATGAAAGGCTCCGGCAAGCCCTGCAGCCTGACCTGGATGGCTGTATGTTTTTGTGGGAGCTCTGTCTGTGTTGCCACATCTGTTCTGGTGAGTGCAGAGGACATGGCTTTCTGCTGGGTGGATACCATAGCTAAACTCCTTCTGGGAGAGTGAGGACCACCAATTGAACTGACCTTTGGAGCTGGCAGGGAAATGACGTCGTTCCTGACATGCCACACTCTGTTTGCCCACTCAGTTGCCTTGATGCTCTCCTGCCTCAGGAAACCTCCCTGTGGCCAGGATCTGCCACTCCGCTGTGGGCCGGGCCAGCTCTGGAGAAGCTTGCCTTGGTGACTGACTGCTAGTTTCCATTATGCTGCTTTTAAATCTCCCGCCATTTCTCTGGCAACATCCATGCCTCATCAGAATCTCTTGCCAGAGCTACAGCTCCTGGCCAGTCTCTCTGCTGCCCAGGCATTTCTCTGCCTCAGGGAACCTTGAAGAGCATTTCCTTTTCTGACACAGGCACAGTGTACAGCAGTGTTATTTTACACCAGCTAAGAATCTCAGCACCTAAGCATTTCAATAAACCTAAGTCAAGCATGGCTACTTGTCCTGGTTCCGGCAGA
>VXBO01000774.1:323253-337902 GCA_013400135.1 Rhinoptilus africanus | reverse complement strand
AATTCATGACCAGCTTGTCATAAATTTTTCCTATTTGAAATGAAAGACAACAAACTAAAGTCAGGAATAGACTTTTCAGAAAAATCAACTAGTACTGAAGAAGCAGTTTGAAACAGCACTTTTAAAAAGTAGCAACTAGTAGGCATTTCATAACTAACCACACCACTTCTCCAAAACATCAATGCTAGAACATGCAGATACTTAACTGGTCATGGGGAAAAATTACAAGAGTAAATTAACACAGGTATTGTAACAGTACATGCCTAATTACTATTTATATCTTACATTGCAAGCCTCCACAGTAATGTCATCCTAAATGTTCGGTTTTGTTTTCAACATAAGGGTCAGATAAAGACAATGACATGAAAAACACAGATTTTTCCTCTTCATCCTTTCCAAACAATTTCAGTAATGCTTGATTCAAACAAAAGCAAGTTCTGACATATTCTTACTAAACACAAATTTCAACTTTTAAACAGTTCTAGAAGTTTGCTGGGTTTTTCAAACATAGTTAAGCTAACTGACCCCAAAATGTATTTAGCAATATTAGTGGAGACAGCTGACAACGAGAACCGTAAAAGACAGTAACTGTGCATCATTTTATCTCAGTTTAATTTGAGTATGAACAGAAAAAAAGCCATTCCGTTTGAACAGAATAAAAGGACCTACATATGCAGGCCCTGTATACCAGCACCTAAAAAGAAATTTTTTTTCAAAGCGTATGAAAGATGATGGCATATTTATAATTTTAACTATCTGATCAAAGCTGTTTCTAATCAATTTATTTTCCATTTACATACTTAAAGAACTGCTACTAGCCTTACAATCATGGATTTCTACCCTGCGTTCTCAGGCAATGTTTCAGACAAAATGGAAGAATTTGTCCTCATTATGCAGAATAGTTTTATGCCTTGGATAGCTCTTTCAGGAAAACACCCCTGGTTTATCACAGAGACAGATGTACATACCTGCATAACTTTACACACAGGCATATTAAGCCCTCTCTTCTTGATGCACATAATGCAATTCGTTTTGTGTGCTAACTAGGTTATCAGTTACAATACATTACTCAAACACAGATGCATCAGAGATGTTGACTTTGATCAACCGTGCATCAGAACAAGCTGCTTTTGCTGGTTAACATCATTTACTTTGATTTATATGTTACTCATAATCCTATTTTCCACCAAGAAATTTATTTGCTGAAGTCCCCAAACTGAAAATATTCTCTTCTTGAGTAGGGTGTCTAGATCTAAAAAATTTCTAAATCATCTATCAAAAAACTATTCTAAAATACAGACTAAAGAAATACAAAGGTATACTTTCTATTCTTGCAATAATTTGGCAAAATGGAAAGTTTTGAAGAATCCAATTAGTAAATAAAAAAGTGTACACATTTCCACACATGGTAAGCATATTGACTTTTTAAAAATTCTCTTTTGCTTACTCAGATTTTCCTTTTTGCTTCTATTATTTTTTTCAATAATAACTTTATCATATACTCTAAAACTTTTATTTATGGTAATAGGATGATACCAGTATCGAACTCACCTGTCCAAGCTACAGATTTCAAAAGATGATTGTACCTTTTCATTGACCCAGCATGAAAAGTTGATGTTTACGTGTTCTGATAATAAGCCAAAATCATATATGAAATATACGATTCTTTATATACTTTATAAGAATATATACTATTCTTTAGTCTTCTCTTTTCTGGGGCAAAAGTGCTTACAAAAGTGCTATGACAAGCCTGCAAGCAAAATAATCCAGTGCAGAGATCTTGTCTACCACTTACTGTGGTTGAACTATTAGTCCTCAATTCAGCATCTAGGCAGACTGCTGAAAAATGTGACAGTGTCACTTCCCAAGGCGTGGCTCTACACTTATCACAATCAGATCATTCATCTATCACTGTATGGGCATAATCATATTATATGATTTATAAATATTTAAATACACCGAGTATTATATAAACAATAACCTTGTGGTTACGACTGGATATTGCAGATGATGTGAGATATGATGTTAGAAGAACATCTCACTTATTCTGAGCAAAACTCCTAGCACTAACAAATACAATAAGGTTGAAATTCTTTGAATTCTTCATCAAATAATTGGTAAAAAAAGGCCAGTGGAAGCAATTTAAAGCATTACTTAACATTTATAAATGTCATTGCCTTAGGTAGGAGCTCTGAGTACAAATTAGCCTGGTAACGTATTTGAAAAGCTACACCTTTCTCTTCTAGAATTACTGTTTGCCTCTCAAAAAGAAATATTTTCTCAATATCAATTAGGTTCCCTTCCTTTCAAACACTCATTTGAAAATTCACAAACTGGAAACGAGCATTTAAATGAATTAACTTGTTTCGATCTTACACTAGTGTTTATTAAGCAGTTATATGCACAAAGTCTTCACACCATTTGACTGATAGTAGTTTGCCATATGTTTTTTTGAAGGCTGAAACCAATACTGCAATTCTGTTGCACAGAAAGCATAAATGCATTGTTCTAAATCACCCAAATAAGAAATGACTAACAAATGCTCAAGAAAAGCGTATATTAGACCAATAACAAGGTACCTCAAGCAGAGCAAACCAGAAAATACAGATTTAAGTATGTTGTTATGATGGAAAAATCACACACAGCCTGGATTTCTACCTCCACAGCTTTCTAGAGTACTGTTCTTGAAATACATGGACATTATTACCAAAGGACTTGGACAATTAACCTGTAAAACCAATCACACCATAACATCTCATTTTACTGTGAAGACTACTTGGGACATGATAAACCATCAATAAAACACAGCCAGGATTTGGGGATCTCAAATGCATACTTATAATGGGTCACACTATTCAGCAAAGGAAAAAAAAAAGCATCACACAAACAAACAAAAAAATTAAGCCCACCAAACAACCCAAAAACTTCAGCAGCTGCCTAACTTTTTGTAAAGGACTTACAGCAAACAAAAGCCTAGACAACCACTGCAAGACTAAAAGACAAATTGAAAGGGACTGCTGTAAGATCCTCACTAACCTGAAAGGAACAGACCTGCAGTCTGCTTCTTCCCACATATTTCACGAACAAAGACCAATCCAGGGGAAGTTATTTTAATAGAAATAATGTAAACCTTAATACACAGTAATTATACTTTATATTACTGTCTCTGTTGATTCCTCTAAGGTATTACTACTGCCAAGAAAATTAATCGTATGCTCTTGTATGTTGAATTGCTGATAGTTGATACCAGACATTTCTTCTATAGTGAAAAAATGAATCAGCACAAAAATTCTAGAACAAGGGTCCAACTAAAAGAACTTTGGTGGAGTACAGCCTCATGCTGAATCTCTAAATCCCACACCTTCTATCATTACAACCCATACAAGAGCTTCTCCATGTGACTTGTCTTCAGAATAGCTGAGTGGCTTTCCAGTGGTGCAATGAAAGAGCTTCCTTTTATTCCAAACCCAACAGCACCAGAGCAAGAAAACTACAACCACAGAAGTATTATCTGTCTGAACAATGTCCACCAGTGAAAATTCCTACAAATTCTTCTTTAAAAAAAAAATTATACACATATATATGCACACATACACACAAATACATCCTTCATAATGCTAGTACACTACTACTAAAGCAACTTTTTTTAAGTGCAATGCCTGCCTATTTAAACCTCATTCCAAATACTTAAATATTTTATTCTAAAATTTTAAAAGTGCTACTATAAACACTGTCGTCATTTATTAATATATGTTGTATTCAATAATTATGTAAGACTCAGGAAAATTAATTTTGGACATTGCTTCAAAGACAAAGGCCTCACAAAATAATTTTTCCTAATTAAAAATATTCCTGTGACTTTTATTTACCTTGAACAGTAGATGGCTAAGACAACAACTACTAAGTAAAACAAGTTCTGTAGTCACAGCAGATTACATTCCACTCAGCAGAATTGGACTTATTTATCATGTTTTATGACAAAAGCTTTTTATTGCCCTTCCTGAATCTCAAAACTGAGATGCTGGCTTTTCCAATATTAACCATTTTTTGGTGCTACAAAGGAAAGAAACCTTTAAAATTTTTTAAAGCTTTCTTAATGATGAACCATGGTAAAGCGTGCATATACATAGAAAGCTTTCACTGGAAATGATCTTCAAAGCAAAATTAAACATTGAAGCAAACAAAGAGTAAGTGAAATATTACTGAATCATCCTCTTTGGAACCATCCTAGTTTCTTTAAACAAAATGTGAGACTTAAGAGACTGTGACAGATCTCACATTGGAGTTTAATCTTCTAAACCTGTATTGTTTCAGTAGAATTATAATCAGTTTTTATTAGTAAGAAATCAAAAGTAATCAAAAGAAAGAAGATTAAAAAGAACAAAACCCAAGTTAGGCACAGAGTTATGTATACAAATCCAACAAGAAGGTAACATTGCTACCTTGTTTTTATGGTAGGAATCAGCAGCGGGTTTTTTTCTCTTTTTGAATTCACTTTAAATCATAAAACTAAAATAAGAAACATCTTCACTTGTGCTTTTTCTTCCCAGACATGCTTTTATCCCCCATGTACACTCACTCGCCCTTGGTTTCTCCTTTGAGAAGTCAGTATTATTACAACAGAGGATCTTGGGGTCTGCCACAATGATCAACAGAAACTGGTAAGAGTGTAGCTCAACAGATTTCAGCCCCTACAAACCAGGCATTTTGGGAAAAAAGTCAATGTTTCATAAACAGTATTAGATTTGCAAGGTCAAAACGAAGAGATAAAGGCTCTTCTTGCATGAGAGAACCACTTTATTTTCAGATATGCATGGAAAGAGCATCTAAACTTGCAATGAGTTCTGAAACAAGGACTCAGAAACTTACAGGAATGCAGATACTTTTGACTCCTAAAGACAGGGATGCATCCACACACAATATATCTTGGGTTATATTACCAGCTGTGCCACGAGTTTTCTTTATGTCTTCTCCACTTTCACCTTCTCAAAAAACACCCAAGTAATTATCTGCAGGAGCTTCACAATTAGCAGCACACGTCACTGATGTTTTGGTTCATGACTGCTTATATCCAATCTGAAATTCCATAACACCACACTCCACTATTCTAATGCCAGTTTAGCAAAGAAACATGTGCCACACACTAGATGAGAGAAATTCGCTTAAATCAGAAATACAGATGCCTAAAGGTTACTACTGCAATGAAGAGAGATGTATCAGTGGTCTGTCTGAGAGGGCCCAACTCTGACGAGGACGCACAAGCTGACTCCAGAGGACATACTACTGCCAGGCCTAAGGCAAAAAAAGCAAGACCCCTTGCCCTTTGGTGTGCCCTTGTTCTGCCGCTGTTCACAGTGCCTCCATTCACCTTTAAAAAAATGCTCTACACTTTCTTTTGTTACTATATTTCTTAATGAGTTTTATGACCCCTTCACTTTGAGCAGCAGAAACAACTTCCTATTACAGTTGTAAATACTCATGAGGAAATCGTACCTATTACATCTTTAAAGAAAAACTTCTAGATTTTTGTGTGTTCATTGTGAGATTCTCTAAGGCTTATTCACTCACAGCTTATTTCTGTAAAGGCAAGAATTTAAAAAATTGTTTTTTAGGACAGAAAATTATAGCAATTTTTTTTCTTATCAGTTTATGTAATTTTTCTTTCATCTGTTTCTCTGTAATACATTTATAAAATATTTTAATATAATGGAATCTGTAAATAGGAACAATTCAGAAAATTAAAATCTATTAGTTTATATCAAATAATTTTATGCAGGTGCTTCAGAACAGAATTAAGATATTTAAAAGATTTTAGCTGAGGGTTTGATAATTTTTAAAATTACTTTAATTGCCTGATAAAAATTCAAAGAAATGCATGTATTTTTAAGTATTTTCTAATAACTGCTACTAGCAATCGGTGTATATGATGCATTGTAAACACCAATATCCAACTGGGATATAAGACTATAGATATCGAATGGTAAATCAAGCAAGGTTCAACACAGAACAAGAAGCTAACACAGAGTGCGTTTAATGGTTGGAACAAACCTGGTTTTTCTAACTTAGAAAAACTGTCTGATGGAGGCATGTGATGGTTTCTGTCTCCCTACCTACTTGGTGGGGGACAAAAAAAGAGGTCATCACACATTATTAGACACCAGGCCACTCCCAGTTGGTTGTTTGGGGGATTTTTAAATGAAAATAGGGAAAGTACGTTTATGCCTCTACCTGCACAAACCGAGACCAAGTTCCTAATTTCCACAGAGGGTGAAAAGCACTTCTATTCTCCTGCCCCTACCTCTCACATGAGGAGATCACAGTAACTTACAAAAAAATGGGCTAAGAACAAGCAAACATAGGTGTTGAGGTGAAAATAATGAAGAGAACATCGTTCACACGCCTTCCCAGCTGCACTTAAGCAACAGCACTGTGACATCTGCTCACTTCAATCAGAGATACAGGGGAAGGAGAATACACACCTGCAGTGTGCAGAGAAAACAGAAAGGTTCTTCAAAACCTTTGTGTTCTTCAGCAGTGTCTACTGGACCAATGCACTAACTAAATGAATCCCACCACCATTTGCAATTCAAAAAGGAGTGGAGTAAGCAGGCATACTCCGGTGGCCCTGATCATCCGTGTCACCCTGCCAGCCAGCTTGCTGCTGGGCAGCCACAATCACAGCACTAGACAGCCGGCCCTACTGCCTGACACGGCTGAAGCCCACCCAGCCATAGCTCCAGCTGAGGGACAGCCCTCTTCTGCTTCACACACCTCAGGTCTCTAAGAAAACCAGAAACAGTCTCTTCAGATTAAACATTCAGTGTCTTCTGAATGAATCATTTCTATCACTTTTGCCTGCAAACATATAAAGCAGGATTTGACCTTAGTCACTGACTTTCTGTTAGGAATCAGTGTATTTGTCAACAAGAGTTCATTAACATTTCTGTTTCTGCCAGGCAGGGACACACTTGCAGTGAAAGTGGGTATGGCAAAACCGACAGTCCACTTTTTGCAAAAGCTTAAACTAGCCTACAGTTTATGTTAGCGTGAATGCCCATTGTCATTCTCCTCCAGCTGGCTGTCTAAAAGCACACTAGCTTTCCTCTGAGAAGTTACATTTGACTCAGCACAGACAAAGCTGTTTAATTAGCAAAAGCAGCAGTGCAATCAAGCAAGTATTCTGCATTCTAGACCAAGGTATGACGCTGTCCTCCCACCCATGACGTCTGTAAAGTCTTATCACCTCATTACAAATGTTTTTCACTTTACAAGGTAAGTAGGCTCATCCTTGGAAGCACTATCATTATTCCAGGTAACATTTGCTTCATAATTTATCTCTTCACTTTTTGTCATCTACAACATAGCCTTCCTTGCCAATTTACTCTTTTCCATTCTTTGCAATTTTTCCACCTACTTGTAATTACCCTTTGGTGCTATGTTCATCCAACCAGGTCTAGAATCCTTCTGTAGAAGTTCTACATCCAAAACTGAATTCCTGTATTTCTTGTTCTCTTCTTCGGACACAAGTTTATACTCAAACACATATTTTCACTAAAGTCTTGTCATTTTTTTTAATGCAGCTCGCAATGTACCATATCTACAAACGTGTAAGAACCAGAATTAGTCTATTGCAATTCTACTATGTGGTATTGGCTATGAACACAACTGAGGGCGACTATCACATGGTACTACTAAGAACTGGGTACTAAAAACGCTTACAGTGAAGTCACTATTTAAAGAATACATTGATACTGTGAGAATATTTAGCATCAATCTTTTGGAGAAATGTGGTTTTAACAAACGTGTACAGTCTTGCAGTGCCCTATAATGTTTAGAGAATGGCAAATAACTTCCATTTAAAACAGACCCAAAATACAGCAAGCCCTCTGGACATACTTTTTCAAGATGAACAATAAGGAGTCTAATAATATAGTTTTTAATAACCTTGTGTTTCATACTGTTCCTATTTCAACAAATTACAATTTGCTACTGGTAAATAATTATCAAATTCTGAATAAATTGTACACAGAATTTCTAATTTCACTTAAGTCTAAAGTCTACAAAGCAATTTGTAACTCCCTTTATCTCTTGCTTCTCTGGCTTCAGTCTTACTACTTTGAAATATACTTATCTAAAATTCATTATTTCCTTGCCAATTTCTCCATTTCCTTTCCGTTAAGGCAAACTTCAGAAGAAAACATTGGCAAACACGTGTTCGGGTTTTTTTAATATTACCTATCAACTAAACATGTTACTATAGGTTTCACTAAGCTTCATAGAAATCTCTGTGGTCTCTTCAGAAATAAAGGAGAAGAGGGGAAAAAAAAATATTCACTTGGATTCTGAGCACGGGGGACAGGGATGGGATGGGGGATGACACCAGATACAATCTGCCCAAATTTGTAGTCAATATATCATATACACTAAGTTGCCTAAAATAATGTTAGAGCATGTAAGAGCTTGTTTAGATAAAGCAATACACAGAATCTGGAGGACAAAGTGTTACCCACTAAAAGCTTTCTTTTTTTCATATCAAGTCACAAAGGCACTCTCTACCAAGTAGTCTGTTTTACTATTTATACTAATATAGCCAATACCCAAGTATTACACATGCCAGAACTGTAGATAAACAGAAACAAACTCTGCAATTTTCTACTTGGACCATCTTAAAATACTAGCACACACATCATCTGGTGCATAACTCTATCAGCTGGCCATTTCAGAGAACCATCAAGAAACACAATTTGCACGAGATCGCTGTATGCTACAAATTCAGATTTGTTAACAGATTACGATACGTACTTCAGTTAGTCCAGCTGCATGTCCTTGTTCTCACATTCTTGCTCAGCATGGACTTAATATTTTAAAAAGCGGACAAAGAAGAAGAAATATGGCTCAGCGAGCTACACTTCCACCCTTCAGAAAAACACATTCAGTTGCTCACACTTGATGAGGAGCCAAGAGTTCAGAATAAACTTTACCTGCTTTGCAAAAACTCATGTTTTTTCACCTGTGTGCCTGAGTGTACCCTCCGAGCCAGCAGAGAGAGATGCTGCTTGTGCTCATGGCAGCCCCTCCTTATGCCTGCATCTCTCCTCTAATTGTTGCTATTTTGGTTACAAAAATGTAGAGCCCTTAATGCAGAGTTCAAAACCGTGGTGTACGCTGGGAAGTAGTACTGATCTAATGACCTGGTTGTAAGAAGCTGTCTAAGCACATAATTGTCTTCATGTAAAATCTGGTTGCTAGCTCCTTTTTGGTGCACTAGGAACTTGGTCCAAAGGTCATAACTAGAATTAGACTGCAACATATCCAAATTTTTCTAAGATTCACATAAAACTTCTCACAAAGATAATTTTAAAATGTGGATTTTCTTATGAAGCCAAAATTAAAGAGAAACCAAAGTAAAATCTTTATCACTCTTGCTCAGTTTCAGGGGTTTTAAGGAACCTGTTGCCACTTTTGAAAAATTACAGCGTTAAACAAAATGCAAGCGTTTTTTTCCTTTAAAATTTGGAGTTTCTTATTCAAAAGGCCTAGCAATTCTTAATTAGTATTTTAAATTAATAAAAGTACCTTATGTGTCTTTTCTTCCTATGTGAAATAAATACATTGATAAGATTACCTTTTCTTTACACTCACTACCTGAAAGCATATATCTACATTTAGCTGTTTGGTCAGTCTTAAGAACTTAGACCTTTCTAAAAATCAGTCTCCTCATACCTCTGCAACACTGCCGTTCTTTGCCTTGCTTTCAAACACTTCTCATCTTCAGTCCCCAGATGAGCGCCAAGTGCAATCACTACCGGTTCCACATTTGCCCCCGTCCTGGGTTTCCCTCCCTGTTCTCTATTACGGCTTTATGCTTTAATCTAGTGGCAGTGTCCTTTGCAACGCCAGGAGGCTGCAAGAACACTGTCCTCCTCCCAGAGGACGTCTCAGAGAGAGCTCTGGCAAAACAGTTGCCCTCATTGACGCATTACTAAAATCTAAGTGAAACCTTCTAAAACTGGAAAACTCACTAACCAAAGACCTATACTGGATATAATGAATACTGCAGTTACTAAATCAACATGTTACTATCAAATAAGATACATTAGAATTCTAGAAATACTAATTAGTTTTGCACGACTGAGCCACAGTCGTGAACACACAGAACAGAAAAACCACAATGAATTTTTGTTGTAGTATGCAAGTTGTTTGGTAGTTACCCCTACATAAAACAACCACACACATATTTTTAATTGAAACTGATCGCCACCTTCTAGTCAATGAAAAAAAAAACCAAACAAAACCAAATCAACAAAACAACAAACCCATTCTGCTCACTTTAGTAAGTTTTTGTATTATAAACCAGCATTTTTCTGCACTATGAAAACACTGTTCATATTAAAAACATTTACGATAAGCAATGCTTGTCCTTAAACAACTGAGTAATTTTAAAACAGAAAGTTTTCTCTTCATATAGCATTTGTCCCAGCCATTTGGATGTTACCTCTTGGACCTATCACAAGATGACTAACTACTAAGGCAGTAAACACTACAAGAAATGCATAATTCTCAGGGGAAAAAAAAAGAAGCTAATACTTATAACAAGATCTGTGCTTAAAAATACAATAACAAAATTTTTCCATTTGATCCTTTTTATAGTTTCATCACTACTGCCAATGAGTCTTTCATTCAAGCTTTAAAGCACAAGGCAGACAAAGCGATAATTAGTTTTCAATATTGAAACAGCTTTCTAAATATTACACATAAGCTTTTAATAAAGATAATAATCTATATACACAGCATTTTGACACCCTGCCACTGATGTACGGCCTCTAATCAATTGCTTGTTCAGCACTGAATATTCAGCACATCTTGTATACAGAACAAAATGGTTATTTTCTGAGGAAATTAAATGCATTTTAAAATAAACTTATCTAGCTGAAAATTTTGGACACTTAATGCAGACCAGTAGACAGGAAAGGAGAATTAAAAGAAAAGGTTAAGCAAGTTGCCTAGGTTTTAATTTAGCTCTGTCGCTAGCCTCTTGGATGACCTTGAGCAAATCATTTTACTTCTTAGTTTCCTCCATCTGTAAAGATATCACTAAAGACAGCTAAAGCTGAAAAACAATCATTGAAGTATACTACACAAAACCATTATTAAACCCAACAAGTAGTTCTTGAAGCTTTCCCCTTCCCAACAGATCCATGAAGCCTCTGTGAATCAGATCCTTTTTCCCCTTACATCTTTAGATACTTCGTAAGGTTCTCAACTAGATGTGGTAACTCAGAAAAGGGTTCTGGACACCAGTTAAGGTATTGAAAACGTCTGTTCAGTATGCAGCTGCAGAAGAAAAGAACGTGACATTAAAATGCATAAAAAATAAGCCAGAAAATAAAATTCTCTTTTCCAGTGCTTTCATATAAATTAATAGTACTGTCCCCTTTGACGAAGTGTTTGCATTACTGGTCACCCCTTCTTTACAGTAATACTCTTGAATGACAGGTTTCAAAGATAATTGGTGAAAATGATCGCTAGCCATTTGCTTTCACCTTTAGACCAAATGATCATTTATTGTAAAAAGTGATTAAGAGAAAGTATTCCACGAGAACTACAACCAATGAAGACCACTTGTGGCTTTGTCTCTGGTAATTGACTACAAGCTTTAGCTTGTTTTCATTTTTCTCCTACACTCACCACTGAGGCACGTACAAAGCTACTAGCTGGTAGAAAGTCTTTCAGATCACCTTACTTTGCAGTTCTGCCCTTTGTACAAGCCCTAGAGGTCTCTCTCATCTACTGCTGCAAGTTTCCAAAGAACCTGTAGGAAGAGAATCGTCTTTCACAGCTCTAACACAGCTTTGGTTAAGAATGTTACTGGAGAAAGGAGGATGGTTTGACACATGACTGCATTTGCCCTCTTTCCTTAAGAAGTCAGATAATATAACACCGTAAAAATACACAAATTCGGACAGGTAAGTTAATTCACACATTTTTTCCTCTATCCTATAGCATAAAAGTAAAGAAACAGAAAAGGAGAATTTCAAAACTTGTAATAAGACAAACTTCTTAAGGCAAGAAAATGATAAAAGGAGTCACCAAGATCAAGATTAAAAAATGCAAGCAACAACCGAGCATTTATTTATATGTAGAATATCCCATATTAGAATATCCCATTAGCAACAATAATAACGTTGGGTTACTAAATCTCAGACCTCAAGTATGAGTTAATCTCCAACAGAAATAACATATATTAGAAACAAGTGTCCTTTTGATGCTAGAGGTAAGAGGCAACATCCTTTGCTGACAGAAGGAGGTGCTTAATGCTTCCTCTGGCCCTTGCTAAAAAGACGATACTGACTTAATAAGATTTCAGTGTGATCCAGACTGAAATTCTTCTATTTCTATTGAAACTGCAATCCAAAAGCAATACACACATTTTCAATTTAAGACAAACACAACGCAGCTCAAAATATTATGAAAACAAACAGCGAGCACATGATCCCCTCTAAGGATTAATACAAATCAACTGAAATTGTTTCTGTGGAGGTTCTAAGAGATTGATTTAGTACTGTTTTTCTTGTTATTGACAGGGTTTGGTTAGTATATCACATGACAGCAGCTCTACGTACCTCATCTTGTTAAAGTGTACGTCAATGCATCACACTGGGCAGGGTAGCTAGTGTGGTAGCCATCAGACCACTGAAATGCATCTATTGCCAGTTTCAACCTTCCAGTATTTTTTTTTCCAAACTATCGTACACATTCCATTTTAGCCCATATAATCAAGTTCTCCAGCAGTTCAATACCTGTCAATAGGGCCATCCATACTTCCAAAGGTATAGAACAAACTTTTCTGTATGTATTATCAGAATACACTTTTTTTTCCCACAAATTTATTTTAAAATCTTAAGTTGCAAAATGATTAGCTTTTTAGAGGGGAAAGAGGCAATACAGCAACAAACTGCTCTTTCCAGAACTACTACATATCCATGTCACATACTATGAGAAAGGGAAAAAAAAAAGGATAAAAAAAAGCAAGCAGGCATGAGTAACCTTGTATATATTTGTGACTGCATCTAGTCTCCTACCTGGAGCGCTGCTGGAGGCATCCACCATGCAGAGGTTTAAAAGCTTTGCTATTGCTGACTATTGCTATTGCTGCTAATTTGGGGTGCATTTGTCAAGTACATAAAACATGCCATGTTTATAATACACAGGATGGCTTGGGTAGGTACAGAAAAATTCTACCAGAAACAAACTTTCTGAACGTAAACAGTTATTTAATTTACCAAGCAAACGTTTGTGCACCACAGAATATTAAATAAACAGATGTATCTGCAAGGCAGTGAGCAGTGTCCATGGATGCATCTCCATGACGTAGGTACAGAGGCTGTCTTAGTCCGGCAGATAAAACAACCTTGTATTTTTATGCCAAAAAAAAACCCAAAAAACCAAAAACCAAACCACCCCACAATCACAAAAGAAAAAACCCAAAAAATGTAACAGGTAATGTTATCTTAACATTAAAAACATATTTGCTATAGATAAAGCTTACATTTTTGTTTCAAGTATTTTATTAAAGTACCATTTTAACGCAAAACGTACAAGTCCATCTTGACAGTAAGGCTATAAATTTGAGAAGCCGACAATAAAATCACAAACCCACAATCCATTACTGAATGATGTCAGTGCTATAAAAACATACTTGCTTTACTCTGTATTATTTTAAGGCACTATTAAAACCTTATATATTGTAATTAGCAACAGCAAATGAGAGGATTCACAGCTTAATGTGTAAACACACACTATAGGGAAATGAGTTAAGGAACGATTAATAGGTATACATCCTTCCCATAAAATACAGCGTCCAGCAGAGTCATTTGTGATAAACAGGTCTGTAAAAGCTATAACCTCTCCTACTGGTAGCAGCCAGGCACAGGAAGAAATGAGTTGACGTGCAAGTTCTATGTTTTGTAAATCCCACATTTTTTATGATGATAGTGGAAGCAAAACACCCACCCCAAACCAAAACCTGCGAAGTTAATTAACCCCATCGCACAAATTTACAGGGCTAAGGTAAAACTGAGGGCTGGTCCTCAATATCCTGAAGGACCTTCACCCAAACACGCATTTTAGACGCTGCAACAGAAGCAGTGGGACCTGCGTGAAAACAAGCCCGCTCATAAATATCAATTAAGACACGTAACGCTACAACCACACGCAGTTCGCAACAGAAATTCCTGCTGAAGACACCTAAATCCCACCTGCACTCATGCACGACCTCTTTTTTTCGCTAGAAAACACAGGATACGGGTTTTTTTCAGGGCGATAAGCATGTTTTATTTAGCGTTTTGATGGAAAAGGGCTTATGGTGCCTCGTCAGGCGCTGCAGGGCTCGCTGGCTTTCGCTCCGTCCTCCAGCCCCGCGGCTGCCGCCTCAGCCAGGCCGGGCGGCGGGAGGGCACTGCCCGGCGGCGGGGGGCGACGCTGCCCGGCGGCCCTCCCGCCACCCCCCCGGGAGCCCCGGGGCGCCTGGCCGCCCCCAGGTGAGCCCACATCTGCCGGGGAAGCGGAGAGCGGCTGGGGAGCGGGGAGGGGGCCGGCGGAGAAAGGGACCGCAGTGGGAGGGAGGGGAAGGAGGAGGAGGGCGCGGGG
>VXBO01000774.1:218966-320412 GCA_013400135.1 Rhinoptilus africanus | reverse complement strand
AAAAAGCTTGTATGTACACACAATAACTCGAGTTAAATCACCTACAACACACGAGAGAAGGCAGTCATTTACAGACCGAGGCAGAATACTGCACTTCACCACACCAGGTGCGCATGGATTATTTCTGCTGATATTACACATGCAAAGATGATAAAAATTGCAAGGCTGAGGAACTGTTTCATTCATCCTCATTTGAATAATTGCAGCAACAATTCCCTCTCCCCTCTCATTTCTAAAGAGCAAGCGGACAAAGTAAAGAAAAAAGGGACTGATTATACTTTTCAAAAGATGCGGTTTTGTGGGATACAAACCGTTTCCCTTCCCTGTAAAGAGATTACTGAAAAACACTCTTTACCTGTCTGATGCTGAAAAATTATATTTAGATTTTTTTTTTTAATTACTATTCTAGCCCAAAGGATGGTTGTATAAAAATTTCCCCCCCCATCCCCCCCAGTTTGGACAGGCTGCTTCCAATACATACTCAGAACCTGCTTATTTTTCTGACAAAAAGCGGCCAGTTTCGCAGAGCCACATTAAGCACAGCAGAAGGAACATTTTGCTGTGCACATGAACAAAATTATTAACCAGGTCTCTACTGCAGGGCTGAAATCTCTCTTCCGTGTCAGCTGCACCTTTGTTACAAGGGTAAGACACATGTAGCAAATGGAAATGATAGGGAGCAATTTGAATGTCAGGCTCCATTACTATAAAACAAAATAGAGGAATTATTAAGCAGACTGGTTAGGCTGCTCAAATTTCAGTGGTGTAAGATCTACCCTTCAAAACATGTCTGGGTGAAAAACTTTTGTTTTCTGACTGATGAAATCTGATTCCCATCCATAGTGCTTTCTTACATATTCTCAGTGCAGCCAAATACTGACTTTAACTGATACAGTCTGATTCTAATTGTAATCATGGCCACCAGACTCTCTGATCAGGTTGCCCTTTCTGGTTTCAGGAACTGAGATGCTTGGATGAGCAGCAGAAGCCCTGTTCACCCACCCTTTGCGCTCAGATCTTACAGCTATGCAGAACGACAAAAAGAAGGTATTTCCCAGCTTACATGCGATATTCACTTTGCACTGTCTCTTCCGTATGAGCATCTTCTCAGAAATTTGTCCTTGGGGTTTTTTTTACCTCTTTGCATTACCACTATGCTGACTAAAATTTTAAAAAAATATCAATCACTCATCCTCAAATGCTAGATGTTTTTAGGGTTTTTTAAAACATCCCGAAGAGTATTGTAACAACCTTATAAAGCCAGAACTGCCCTAAGGCAACCAGCAACTGAATTTGGTTGAAGAACTTGGTCTCTAGTCCAGAACAAAACAAAAAGCAGAGTTCTTCATGTAGCATCGCTATTAATGTAAATGGAAAAGAGTATGGATGGAATATTACAGGGAGCTCGCTGAATGTAACAGTACGTAAAGCTGTGCCTGAAGAAGAACTAACAGCACTTTTTGTCCAACCTACTATTCATGGTACTTCAACACCTCACAACATCTTTGCGAGATAATTCAACAAGATTGTGTCCATTAGGAAGTGAGAATACCAAATCGCGGTATGTTACATGACGGAAGTCCTACATGGAGTCAATGTCAAAGCAGAGAGTACAAGAGCAATTTTAAATCCAGTCTTGTTTCCTAATATTGAAATAGCTACGCAAAAAAAGGATCAAATTACTGGGAATTACTTGTGTTGGCAAACTGAGAGGGAAAAAAAGCAAAAGAAAGGATGAAGCATCTTAAGTAGTACACTTTATAATGACTTATTGTATCTGCATACCGGTATAAGCACAGGAACAACTACAGTAGGATTCATGTTCAAAAAAGAAAACGCTAAAAGAAATTTACAAGCAGGTTAGGGCCGGTATGATTTCATTTCATATTCTTTTGCTATTATAATTTAAAACTAAACTTTAGGCTGGTCACATGCCTCTTAAAGTTATATTAGCATTTAAGAGAAGCAACTTTCAGATAACCGTATGTGGTGGAAATGAAAGAATCAACTTACGCATGCTAGAAATTGGGGATACCTATCACTTGAGTAGATTGAATCTAATACATTTTAAATGAAAACTACTTAACATCTCATGTTATCAGCTATTCACCCACAAAAATATGCAGGTCTACAAAAATGCAATTATATTTAAGGGAGAAAAAATGACTAATCCTCTCAGCCTGTATGCTGTACATCATACTGTGCTTATAGTAATAGACAATAGAAACGGGAAGAATCCAGGGAAGCATTTTCCTTGTATTTTATGTGCTAATATGTGTTCTAAGCCACATGGACTTCTACACCTCACATCCTTAGAGAAAACCATTCCATTATTTGAGTGAATCGTGTTTCGTGCATTTCCATTCATGCCATGCTTTCAGCTAAATGTTACCTTCAGGTCTCCACATTCAATCCACTGGGCACGAAGGAAGAAAGCGGCAGCGGCTGCCTGTACCGGAGGGGAGTGCAAGGAGTTTGTCCAGCATGTCAACAGGTGCCTCAGGAAAGTAATTTGCACGTTTCCCAACCACTGACCTGCCGAAAATGGGAACAAGCCAGAACTGAGGGGAGGGAACACTGTTGGCAGATGACAGTGTAACCGAGTCTGGAATAGCAGACACTTAGGCCTATTTTCATGACAAATGCTAAACGGAATCTCTGTGCTGAAAATAAGTCCTAGACAGAAAGTACTCTGCTGGACTGTAGGGTATCACCTGGCAATCCTCGCAGAGATCAGCATTACGAGGCTTTCTAAAAGCCTCATTATTTATTTAAACCCATGCTAGTAGGCTATCAAAAATTTTCTTACAAACTCTCTAGAAATATGACACTCGTTTGTCACAGAGATAAAGAAAATACATACATACGAAGAAAATACAGCAGAAATGGGGGCTGAAGTGGATGTTTGCTATATGCCAAGGATGTTATATGCAGTATATAAGGGTGATGTACACTATTGTCACCCATCTTTAGTGAGTCACTAAACAGACATAATGTTGATAATACCACTATACAACCTTCTCCATGTTTTATCTGTAGCTGATTTTTAAGATATTTTTCTCCCTTAAAAGATATGCACCAACTAGTAGGACAGACCAATGTGATTACTGTAGCTAAGGCTGCATGAACGCTGATGGAGTCACTTGTGTCGATGCTCTGTTAGTGTGACAGCAGTGTTTGTACGGAAATCCATTTGCTGAATTTGTGAAATATTACTCATCTTTAAATATTCAAATTTCAAACTGATATTTCACCTGCAATGCTCTTCTTAAGAAGCTAGTCCTTTTCTATACTCTAACATTGGTATTATTTCTATCAAACACATATCCCATTTTCCAAATTGTAGTTTTCCAAGCATACCATAGCAGCTTCTCTCAGAGGTCTCTGACCGCCTATCCCAGAGGTCCCACACTTTCGCTCAGATTCATTAGACAGCTTCACCGAATTCTCCCAGAACTCCTGCTGTTACGATGCCCCTGAAGCAAAACCACGTCAGCTTTCCATTTCTGATCTTCCTTGCATTTTGTTGTCCAAGGTGGCAGAAGTACAGTTAAACCATATGAAGATGTGACAGAAATAGGCACACCGAGGAGTAACTGCCTCAGTTACTGCTTTGGAAAGGACACAAAAACAGCTTGATCTTCCCTTCCCAAATCTAAGCTGTCATGTTTTGATTTATGAACATTATCAGAGAACACAAATTAACTTGAGTTGTTTTTTGTCAGATGGTCATTTAAAGTCTAAGTTTTTATTACCTAGACTGCACCTTTGGTATCAATATAATTTTCTCCTGATATGCCTACCTACATATGTTGTGAATCACGCTGGGAAATTTGACTTTCAATTTACAGAAAGTTCCAAAAAAGTAACAGGAACTTGAAATACTAACGAAGTACTTGCAGGGTACATGCAAAATTGTTAAGTAAATGTATTAAGATACAAGGGCTGTCTGGTTTATTTATGTCAGTTTAGTAAATATTTACCTGGCCTTATGTAATTTCACATTTTATAAGCATACCTACTCAAACAGTTGTGATCGGCAAGAAATGCACTGTACTAATTCTCTTAGCAGTCACAGAGAGGACCCGATGGCTGTAACAGTATGTAAGGAGGTAGTAAAAAGCAGCCCCCCTCTGCTCCTGCTTCTGCCGCGGGAGAGCATTGGTTATCCATCAGCTGCTGTGCTCCCAAGACAGGCGCTTCTCCCCTGCCGCAGATCCCCCACAAAGGGCACACGGAAGGAAATGCCGCCCTCTCTGAAGCGCTCAGTGACTGAACCCAACTCGCTTGTGCCAGTGTCAGAAGATGCATTTCATGTCCTTGTCAGTACAAAAGCCAAAGACTCTCTGGCAGCATTTCCTTAAATTTGAAAGCACGCGGTATTCCTGAAAAGAAAATTATGTAGTGTATTGTACATCCTCTGTGCTCAGCTGTCCATTAAATCCTATATAGAAAACCTATGACAATTTATTTAATAAATCATAATTTGAGAGTAGACTTTTACCTTTGCAAGCTTTGAAGATGGATGGATTCGTACCGCAGAAGAGGGCTTTGTAATCTTGTGAATAATGCTTGCTGAGATGTAGGAGGGAGTTCAAAAACATTCTGTGAGAGACATGAGAACAACCTGTAATAGAAACAGACAGGCTACGATCTACATGAGTGGTAACTATAGGTCAAATGAATTATTACAGGAGATAAGTCTGTTAAAATAGTTTGCCTCTATTCCAAAAATCTGGAGTTATAATAGCAGGAACAGTTACCTTTCCATTTCCTACTAAAACATATCTGTTATCTTATTTTTTGGTTCACTATATACTGTACTTAAGGATTTTTTAGTCTTCTTTTTTTTTTTAATACATTGATACAAATACAAAGGAACTTCAAGCACTTTTTACCATGTAATTAAGGCTCAAATACTGCCAGCCTTACTCAGACTAAACTCCTTTAAAAGCTAAAGGCAATCTCACAAATATTTCAGAACTCAAGCCACAGCAGTCTAAATAATTAACTTTTAAATAAAATTTATAGCAAAAAATTGAACAATTGCACACAGAGACAGACGTCAAATATATAAAGGAGAGGCATGAAGAAGAATACACACCTTCAATTTACACGATAATATATGTATATTAAAGTAGATATAAAATACTATTTACTGACGTTGTATTTCTAGAGGAATGCAGCAATAAATGTGGTATGCCTATATGACCTGCTATATTTCCTGTATTTTCTACTCATTTCGTTTGGAAACCATAGTCTTTATTATGCTACTAATCTCAAAACCAGGTAGTTTATTTCTTTGCATCTCGGTGAGCAGTGTTTCCTCTTATGATCCAGAGGACTGTTCTCTATCGGTTCATTTACAGATTTTCTGTAATACAGAGCCATCCCCACTAGTAAGAGACATTTCTGTTTTGCAGATTGAGTCCAGATCTTTCTAAACAAAGTGTTTACAAACTATCCATACTATCTAGGGATAATCCTAGCAGCAAAACTTGGACATTTCTCTGTGTGGAGGAGAGCTACCATTATGAAAAGGAATAAATAGTAGGTGTTATGAGTAACAAAAATAAGATAAAGTCACAGTGAATGTTACATTAGAATTTGACCAAGACAGAAGAAAAAGCATCTTTCTAAAACCCAGAAAAATATAAATTCCTCACAGGATGTATTTAAGTATTTCACCCTCCTGTATAATTTAGAACTTTACTTTCTTTGATATCTAAAGAATAAAATTAACAAGGAATACTATACAAATGCTATAGAAAATGTACAGAAGACCAAAAAATGTTCATCTGCTAAGAAGCGCAGATGTGTACGAGGTACACAGATGCATACACTCAGATGGACTGTGCTTACACAGGAATGGCCTTTTCTGTCCCTTAAAACCTGAAGATTTCCCTAATCAGAGAAAACCCAATGATACATAAAGAAAATGTTCATCCTCCAAATAAGAGGCTAAACAGTGCATGAATGTCCTCTGAATATCAACAAGTCTGCCAGCTGAATCATACCGAAAAGTCAATTTAATCCACACCAAAGTGTTTTGGTCTGATTTTTAAGGTTTTTCTTCTGCAAATTTTTAATTTATGTTATAAAATTTACAGTGTAAATATCTTACCATTCTGACTCATATTCTGACTGCCTGAATAGATAAATGCGAGATCAAGTGCAACAGTTATGTGGTGAAAAATAAGCCCAGGACCGGATGGGTCTAATGAGAAAGAATCAAATGCTATAAGACACAGTTCTAGATTGTATACAGAGAACAAAATATGGTGTTTATATCCAATCTGGCCTTCATAATAAAACTGCCATTTTCTTTTTAAATGACTTATCAAATGATTAGGGCAAATGCACATTTACCTAATTAATTGGCAGCTTTAGTTACCACAACCTAATTTTCAATACCACATATGTGAAAACCTGATAAGCCATTAATGTGCAACACGCAAGATGAGCAAAGAATTGAAAGGATGACAGCACATGAGTGAAAAAATACAGTTATGTTTTGCTAGTATTTTTTTTCTCAACCGAATTAAAAGCCAGTACTATGCAATGTGTAGGATTCAAAACTTACATTTCATCTCAGCACTGTCAATGATGGCCTATCTATTTTATAAAATAAGACATGAAAAAGCCGGCTGCAATATAAAGGATTAAAATAAAGAACAACTTTATAAGTAGAATGTAAACTATTCAATTTAAATCTTCTACATTACTGTATGTATAAATACATGCACAGACACATATATTACATATATGTACAGATACAATTACAGGCATTCCATGAATGTGTAAGTCATGACACATTCCAACGTAAATGCATGCATACAGCATCCCTCAAATTGCTGTATCCTAAAAGCTAAAAGACTGAGATATCCTCCAGGTAAAAACAGGGGGGGAAGAAACCCAGAAAAATAATAGAAGTACTTCAGGATTACTTGCTTCACAAACCCTTTAGCTGTCACGGTATTTCTCATTTTTCTAGCAAAGATGGAACTCCTAATTAGCAATCAGCTGACTAAATCCCGCTGTCAAAATCCTGTCGTACCTCCTTCGGCACTCTGCAAGCCAGCATAAAGTCTAGAGCATTCTTGCGCGCTTGTCTATTTTAAAATTCACTTTTAAATCATAAAGGCCACATTTCTGTGTAATACAAAAGAACACTATAATATCTAATTTACTGAGAAATAGATGGCAATAGCAGAACTAATCAACAATTGACTTGCAAGGTTGAGAATCAGATTCTCAGGAAAAGTGTGGGAATATGCACCTATGAATTCTATTCTTATTAAAGAAATAAACAGTTTGTAGAAACAACGGTATTCAGACGATAATTCAAAACTTCTGGCAGGGCTAGTGTAGGAAGACAAGCTTCTCTCTGTCAGTCTTTACAGTTTAGGGCCTTGGTATAGTAGACAGTTGTAGTCATTTACTGGAGAACTGCATCCTGACTTCACGTTAATACACCATACAAACCAGTGCAGGCCTCACAACTAACACAAGTACTCGGGTTTAAATTCTTCTTCACATTATTACAAGATGTCAACATTTCAGTCACAAATAATCTCCCAGAAGACACAGGTCACAAATACTGACTACATCAGTGTTTATAAATAAAAAATTAATAAATTTGGACTCCTAATTAAGGAAATACCCTATTAATTCCACTAGCAAGGTGAAAAAAGTCCATATTAAATCTCTGGCTTGATTTCTGTCCCTCAAATGTATATAAACTGCCTTTTAACCTGGAATCTTGTGTCTCAGATACCCTTGTACAGCAGCTCCAAAGATATAACATTACTAAAACATTTTTAGACATTTTTTATGTTTTTAAGCAGTTAAGACTTATTAATTCCCAAGAATTATTTTTAACACACAGAGATTGTGCCCGTAAGCGTTAGAGACTCTCATGACTTTATTCTCACTGCAATTAAAAGCAGCCAGCCCCGCATTTAAAATTGTCGGGCCTCTTTTGTGTCACTCCTTGCAACGCTGCCAAATAGACTATTATCATCTTCTTCAACATTGTACATGGGGTTTGTCTCGTCTCTGTTCATAGTTTTCTCCAGAAAATTATTTCCATTTTGCTGCTTGTGGTGAGTTTAGTATCCTCCATTTGTTATGCAATGAAAATTGGATGTATTTATTTTTATTCTAGCGAAAAGAAAAAAAAAAAGAAAGAAAAAGAAAAAAAAAGGTGAGCAAGTGATTTTAAGAATCCAAAGAATAAGTTTACTATAGTGTATTGGATTGGGAAACAGTGTGCCTCATTGCTTATTAGAATCAGGTGAATTGGACAAACGAGTGCTCAATGAAGAGCACTTTTTAAAAAAATATGTAGAATTTAGACAGATTCTCCTTCACAGAGATTTAAAAGCCCCAATGTCCTTATAAGATAACCGCAGAGTAAGGCCAAGAGAGGAAGGACACTTCTCTTGTGCTGACATTGACTGTGTACCTGCTGATAACTTTGCCCTAAATGCCTGATTAGATCTGTCCAATAGAGCGCACAATAAATGGGAGCCCCATCTATGCCCTGTTACTGGGTAGTTTTCTTTTTGTGTTTAACCAGAGTAACTCCACTACTAGCCAAGGAAAAATAATATTGTAAACATTATTCTATAGTAAGTTCTGTATTGAGGGAAGCACTCTGTCATCATCTGTATAATGACCATTTATGCTCTGAAATATACTTACTGCCTTACACCACTTATGACCATCTAATGAGGTGCTGCTGCTTTAGTTGTGCACTAATGAGAAAAGTTTACTTCAGAGGTTCCTAATTTCCCAAGAAAATCGAGAAAGGCCTCTGCTCCACCCCGTACTTGCTGGACTGCAGCAAGTGTATGTTCCATGCTACTCTTGGATGTAGAGCCCACTAATAATCAATTGGACATAAAAATAGATGTCTGAATGCTTTCTAAAAGCAAATCTTTATGATGTTCCTAGTTAAAAATATCTGAAAACAGCTGTACAAATTATGGATACCAAACTAGCCAATATATTTTTGTGCTGTTGAGAAGAAAAGTGCATCACGGTGACACGTTTATATGATGTTGTGAATTGAACTCATAAAGTAATGGTTGTTAATGTGCTGTAACTACTCTTACAACTGTCACATCAAGTTTTAAATTCCGTTTCATTAAGTGCTATACTCCTTTCAGAGACCACGAATGAACGAAAACCGAAAGAAATTTCCTTTCCAATATGCTCTTGGAAATAGGACTAAAAGATGAAGATGCAAGACAGCACAACACGTTTATGTCTTTATCAAGCTTTGAATGTCTTACACATTAGGAAGACTGTCTAACTTATGTTACAGCTGCTTCATCGTGCACGTGCATTATACTAATCACATGGTTTAAATCACTCGAAGGGCAATTGCACTTTAAGCATTTGATTTCTTAGAACCCTTTTAGGGTTTAGAGATTAATTCCGTTTCTTCTACAGAGCTGAAACAGAGCAAGAGATAATCTCTGACGTTTGACACGGAGAAACGCTACGAGACTTTTTAAAAGTTATGTAATAATCCCCATTCCCATCCGTTACAGAAGTGCTATGCTAGAATTATCTTATTCCTGTTCTTTTCAGTGCAAAATAAAATTAAACTAAAAGTACATAAACTAAGTTACATTGTTCCCGCTTACACAATATTTCCTTGCTTGAAGGGATTAATATTAGAGCTTTTTTCAAGTAATATAATAGATTATGGAACTCCTCAAACCTTATATATCTAGAAGTTACGTAAACAGCCATTGGCCTTTACTTGATTTTAGTTCCTTCTAAAGCTGTTCACTTTAACACCTTCTATGTAGATTTGAACATAAAGCATTTTGCAATGGGATGAAAAACCTACCCACCTGCCCCTTAGCAGAATAACTTACAGCTTGTGAGTGAAAATCAAACCACAGCAACATTAGGAAGACTGTCTAATGTCATGAGATGGGAAATTAAAGCTGAGCTAAGAACCCTTAGAGAAGACTTGCTCTAACAAAATATTAGGTCCCATTCAAAATGCATTTAGCTGACTTATTTCACCGATGTTAGCTCTGATCTAGAAATGCGGGCATCACTCCAAGGGTGTACCTCTTTCTCCGCCATCTGTTCACACAAGGAGAGACACCCAAGTTATACTCATTTCCCTCCCCGAGTAAATAAGTAAATAAATAACTCTGACAGCTGGCAGGACATTTTCCAGGAGAACATCGCAGCAGGAGAACTGCCTCCTCCCGTAACAGCTGTTGTCTCTATAGCATACAAGGGGGCTCGTTGTGCAAACACGGGGGGGTCTCTACAGTAGGAATCCTAAAACGATAATTAGTAGTGAGGTAGCATCGGTTTTACCAACTATGAAAGCTACAGGGGAGATTTTTATTTCAATGCCTAAAACTTTATTTATCGAAAAATATTTAGTATTTGTCCTGCAGGCACAGCAATTTTAACTTTCTGTCAAGGACTGGTGGTGCTTTCCATAAGCTGCTTCTTCACATACCAAAATCCACGCATAAATATTTATGGTAAATATAAGGCAATGAGAGCGTCAGGAAAAGTCTGATGCTTACATTTCGCAAGAAATCTAGCTTTATCACAGAATTTGGCAAAGTAGTTGAAATGAGTTACGTAGTTTTATGTGTAATTAATAGGAATTTTCTTTTGAGGCTGCCTATTTTCACAGAAGAATCCTATGTTTTGGTTCCATATCCAGGGAAAAGATTCAAGCTCAGGCGGAACAGTCAAGAATTTAGATTAGCTGAGTCACTGTATTGTAGCAACAGACCTCTCTCAGTAGGAAGCAAATAGATTAGCTAGCCTCATCCAAGAGGTGAAGCCATCACCATCCAGGAATATGATTAAAAGCAGAATCTAAAAATCTTGGCTCTTTAGTGCCAAGGACATTCAGTTGTATCATTACAAACTTAAATAGCATCTGCATAATATAGGGCTGATTAACAGATGTGGATCCGTAAAGGTTAAGTCATAAAAATAGACTAGTCTGCTGCACACTGCAAGAGTTTCAGTCAATGCTGTATTTATGCAGTAAATTAACCCTTAAATTTGATGTCTCTGTCTCCGAGAATCCCTTACTGGGATATTATTTACAGCCCTCGGTTCATTGTCGAGGTAGCACAGCCGTGTCTTTTATCCAGTAGTGAGTCTGAAGGCTCATAAATAGCTCTGATTAGAGCCCTTAAAAAAATAGACATTAAAATAGGATGATGAACTCAGTCATCTGAGTTACCTTGTTTGAGTGAGAGCATCTTGCAGCAGACAGTAAGCTTCTCAGATTTTGTGTATTATTATTACAGGAATAGTCATTCACTAGTAGTATTAAATAGTATTTGTGTCCTTCAGCAGCTGCTTCTCTACGGTTTCTTCACATTTTGTAACAGGGACCTGGATCTCTAACATTGTATTGTCTTTTCACATGCATTTATGATTTAGATGCTTACATTACTGTAGCACTGCATTATTTTTAAGCCTGAAATGATCTTGCCTGTCAGCTGCGACACATAGAGAGTACTTTGAATGCACTTAAACACACAATACCTGCAATATCTCCCAGTCAAGTAGCTCCCTGTTGTATTAGATGGATGAAAAATTCACAAAAGGGCCTCTTAAACAGCGTTCAAGGTTCCATAATTTTAAAGAACACACCCCTGGTAAAAGTAAATAGCTAGGAGAAGCAGATCTTTGTGTCCTGACTCATACTACAGTGAAATATTTCTCCTTTACTGGGCTCAGGTCACTAAAAGCTGCATTTCCCTAAATTCCCAATTCATTTCCAGGGCTACATATCAAACACCAGTGAAGAGAATACAAATCCCAAGCAACTATCTAACAGGGTTAGAGGGTTTAGCTGTGTAGGGCCTTTGGGAAGAAACATACTTAGATAAAAATGTACATGTGAAGTCCCTCTTTTTTTTTTTCACCTTGCTGTCTGCCAGACTGCCCGACACACGCCATGTGTGTACCCCAGGCTGGGTTAGCCACTGCACACGCATTTTCTCACTGTACTTGAATCACAACTTTGCAAAGATTTATTGTATTTTGTTGCGGAAAGGGGATGCCAATTACAAGATGAGGGAAAAGTAATTTTAACGTACTGTTGCTCACAAAGAAAATCCAGTGGAGTGACCAGAGAGGGGCTTGGTTCCATTACCCACGCTGTCACTGCTCCCCTGCTCATCATTAGGCACCAACATACATAAAATGCAAATCCTAGTGCTTACTATTTTTTGCAATACAATCCCATGCTCTTGGGAAAGAAACAAGTAAAGACTTAAAAAAATGTCACTACCTTTACCGTATAAAGTCATGTGTTGCCACTTGGCAAATCTTTATCAAGAAACAAATTTTTAGCAATGTTTTTGAATTCCAGGAGAGTAAATCTTGTTAAAAAACAAGACAAGGTTTCTTGTTTGGTGATATGATGCAACATAGGACTCGAAAAGGCACCCACGCTACAGTAACAGGTTATATGAAAAGGCATAATGCCACGTAGGCACAGAAGATAGGAATACAGTGTGATATACAAACAAACAAGCTATAAGCCTGCAAGTTGGGCATTCAATCAATAATTAACATACAACTTAAACTACTAAGCCTTTTCCTAAACACTACAGAGACGAAAGCTCAGTTCTTTAATCTGTGTTAGAGAAGTGATTTTAAGATTTGTGACAAAATATAACATGACAGCATTCATTTTATAACATAAAGCTGATAAGTACAGATTGGACAGTCTTGTGGTATTTTAAGACATGAGCGAAACGTATTACCTGGGAAACAAAATTCAGGTACATCTTAATTGTATTCCACAGTCCAGATTTGCTTTCATTCAGAGAAAGTCCTGCTGGGTGTCAAGGCCATGAGGAAGCCTGCAAGACACAAAGCCAATGAAAAAGACGTCAATAACTCTGCTTACGTTTTCAGAAAACTAGAATCAACAACTTTCCATCATTTCAATAGACATTACTCAAATCAGCCATGATACCTTCCAAGTTACATTACTAGTGATTTTTTTGGATCATGAAATAATGATCCATATCATGAAGATAAGATATACATGGACATGTCTTTACCAGGTCACTACAGTAAACTGGATTGAGGTTTCCACAGCTAGTAAATGCTGCATTCAACGTAACTGCATTAATGCCTAGATTTTCAGTCATCTATTTTGTATATGTCTCAAGATTGCAGTTCTGTTTCACTAAGCAACTAATTTATCACAGCCAAAACAGATGATATTTCCAGTATATCTACAAAAACATTAGTACACTGTCATTTGTAATACGGTATTAATTGTGCTAGCTAGTAAATGAATTTAAAGCATAGGTCAGAAACTTCCACTGAAATTCTTAACAAGCAGGCGGCTCAGTCGCAGTGCTGCTGCTTGTCAAAGAGAGTGTTGTTCGCAGCAGTGTTTTGAGAATGCCTGGGGTTTTTTTTCAAACATAGAAACAGGAGGATGATACTGAATGTTTGCGTTTGGTGTCCAAATACTTATAAATAGGAAACAGAAAAGCAAACATCAGGCTTTTCATTAAAATTCACAAATGAGGAAAGGAACGAAATAGCGGTCAATAGAGTGCCCAGTTCCAACTGTGGTTTATTCCACATGGCTTTGTTTTCCAGTCTACCTGCACCACCTGCTACTCACTCACAACCATCCGTACTTGTCCGATTGTATTTCTGGCACAGAGAGGAAGTTCATTGTTTGAACAAAACAATTTTCAAAGGTGTGACTGTTGGGAGAGGTCTGATAATAAACTGGAATGGCAGTTAAAAGTTATTAAAATGATAATCAAAAGCCTCGATTGCAAAAAAATTAGGAAATTTAAACAAACACATTAACAACAAATACGTTAAGGTAATTACAAACAATTCTTACTATAGATTTTACAATTTTAAAACATCTCAAAGTTGACCTCAGTAACTGATTCCCCCAATACACCTGTTTGCACAAGGGGCTTGGAGGAAAAAAAAAACCCCACAAACACATAAACAAACCCCTTTTCATCCAGCAGCTTACCAGCAGTGAAGGCAAAATTGATTTACTTCAGACTACCCTTACTTTAAGCGAATTTCGAATCAATTTTACATCCCAAATGCACATTTAAGCAGAAAAAAATCCTCCAAATTATAGAATTAATGACAGATAGGCTTGAAACTAGAAGCTTCTATGTTTTAACTTTATATTCTGATATTGCATTTCCCAGCTGGTGAGGTATGTTAACACTCAAGTTTGGCCTGAAATGTGGGCTCAGCAGGGAAAGAGCAGCTGTCCTGGGGCTCTGTGAAACAGGCACAAAAGGAGAAACAGGAAAGAAGAGAGGAAAAACCATAATGTAACTGCAGAAATCGAGGGATGTGCAAAAGAGCGAAAAACCCAGGGAGGCAGCACGGAGGGGTCTGCCAAAGAAAACCATTGGAGAGTGATGGTGGCGCAGACGGCGGCGATTGTTCATAAAGATTTGGGAGTCACTGCTTTAGTGCGTGTGCACATGTACCTGCTTATTCTCCTCCACTGGTTTCCGAGCAGAACTCTCAGTCGTAGAAAGTCATCATTAAAAGTGACCTGTCACTCTGAAGCAAGAGAGTAACTTCAGGATTTAGTTCTGTTTGAAAATTCAAAAGCCCAACAAAAATAGTGTGCAAAATTGTGACCTCCTTTCCAGAAGTACTCTGCTTCTTAGCTAGTCACAGACCACTTCTTAGTGACTGCCTGTAAAGGAATTACCTGCCAGCCCTGTCCATCAGTTTGCCTCCAAAAAGTTGAGTTTAATTTCTAAATTTGTAGCTCCGTTCTTCAGCGCTGACAAAACTTGACTTCTCATAACCAGGCTGACGCAAACATGGCCAAGACTGTCTTCCCACCACAGAAGAATATGAAAGCATGAGTGGGTCCTGTGACAATGGCTCCACAAGAACTTAAGAGA
Organism: Rhinoptilus africanus; assembly: GCA_013400135.1. Lineage (NCBI taxonomy): Eukaryota > Metazoa > Chordata > Aves > Charadriiformes > Glareolidae > Rhinoptilus > Rhinoptilus africanus. The sequence continues at coordinate 305,467 of VXBO01000774.1, read as the reverse complement.
TAATAAAATAAAACATAATAAAACATGCTTGATAGAAACATGCAGACTGACAGAATATTACTAGGGCAGTCATAGGGGTTTAGTGCCAGTTAATGAAAACAAAAAAACAAAAAACCAGCTCGATGCTGAAGCAGAATCTTAGTGTACCTAAGCTGCCCGTTAGGGAAGCCAGTCCCTGCAAAACAGTAGAGGGTCCTGAAGGATGGATTTAACTTCACTGGATATTGACAAATGAATGTATTTGAAAGCAGAACGTTTCCGAAATGTTGTAGAAACATGCTAGACATTACTATTTGTGTGACCACATTATGAGATTTGCTACTGTGCCTGCTCAGCATCTTACATACTCCCATTTGCCCTCGTCTCGCTCTCCTTTTATGTGTTATCATTAAGAAAGCACAGTATCGTGGAAAATGATTAGTTCTGAAATCCCTTTAATTATAGCCTGCAGATACTAGCATAAAAGGCATCCAATAGATTATTTGTATAAACAGTTAGAGTAACCTTGTCAAAAACGAGGATAAGTCACTTTTAAAAAATATATATTTTATAAGAAAATTCGTTTTCATACTTTCAGTGACCAGAAGATTCCAGCAGCTTCATTTTCAAGCAAATAAAAACAAAAAAGTTCAACTTAAGTAGAAAGAATGATTTTTATATAGAACATTTAATCAGGAGGGGGGAAAAAAAAGGGCACTTTCTAGTTTCTCTAGGAAGCTCACTATTACACTTGTTCCAAACCTCCCATCTTCTGTTCTTAACCTACCAGTCCTGCTGAAAACCTTTTTCTACTTCTGGCATTATATTCCATGAGCCAATCTCCGTCTGAAGGCAGACTGGAAAGTTCTACAAGGTTCCAGTGGCGCTTATCTTCTGATGTTGTAGAAATGCCCCCTCAGATAAGATTTGGGACTGCAAACACACCCCCTGCCAGCTGTTACAAAACCAGCAGAAGAAAAAAGTGCGTTATTAGAAATAACAGGAATAAGAGAGCCAGGGGGATTTCATGGGCGTATTAAGCTGATTTAGGCTGAAGAGATTTGGTTCAAAGGAAAATTCAAATATTTCGTAAATGAAGTATGAAGTACTCAGTGGAGTCTTTTAACATGCCGACCGCAATTACTTTGCCCTGAGTAATAAGTTGAGAGGTGACGCGACTGAGATGCCTCTCGTTGCACTGCAGGATGAGTCACTAGCGGAGATAAAGGAAGAGAGCAGAACTCCAGCAATACTGCTAAAAGCTGTAACATACTTAAAGTATGCCTGCTCCAGGGATGCGGAGAGAACGATATTCTCCTCCTCAGCTGAGTTTTCGGTGTGACGAATCTTCAGCTGTGCAGTCAGTGCCTAGTCTGTTTTCTCTCTGAAAAGCCAAAGAAGCTACACAGTAAAAATGCTCTCAAATCTATATTCCATACCTTTGTCTATCATTTTCAGATGTGTTTATGGAATTTCTCATCAGCTCTTACATGGAAAAACCTTTAGAAGAAAGTGGGTTTGTATAGACATGTGTAAATAATGCATAGGCAAATTATAAAACAATGAGACAGGCAAGAGGCTTGAATTGCTTTGCACAGGAGGTAAAAATGCACACTATGGGAAGAAGTACCATTGAAAATGCGACTGTCAGACCATCCTAAAACCTCATCCATTTAGTGACAAGCTATGGATATTGCACACGCCTCAGGGAAACACGATCTCGAGATGGGTGAGAAAGAGAAACCGGCCCCCCAGCAATCTTCATAGCTGGTCCAAAGATGACAGGAGCATTCTTTGCCCCATCAGTTGAGTCCCATGTGAGGGCACGTGCATAACACAAGGTTTCATATAGGTAGGGGGTAATGCTTCCTAACTGCTGTGCAGCACAAAAAATTATTGATGCTTTCCCATACCTTGTGCATGCCATCAGGGAGGGCCGGGAGAAGCTGGAAGAGAGTAGAGGACAAGTGAATTCCCTCACGGACAGCAGAGACAGCTCCATAATGCCAAGTGGCCCATGTACAGGGCATCTTCAGTAAGTGTGTTTGAAGGTGTGATAACATTTACTCACCAAATTGTCCCATATTTATGACAGACTCTTATGAGATTGCATGGAATCACAGAATCATTTAGGTTGGAAAAGACCTTTAAGATTCACCGAGTCTGACCGCTAAGCTAGCGCTGCCGAGTCCAGCACACGTACCAAGTTACGGCTATTCCAAGTACCTACGGATTTTCAAGATGCAGGTGCCTGAGGCCGTAAGGCTCATAACTGCATCCTTAAGTGAAAACCTCTTTAAAGGTTTTGCTCAATCAGTCATTCCTCTCACTATCTTCCACAACAGGTCCTAAATAACTAAATGGTCTTATTATTTCTGTTGAAATGTACATTATGCTAAAAGAGAAGTCACCGAAAGAAACAAGGTATTGAGACCTCAGTTGAGGATACATCTTGTAAATTAACATTCACTTTTGGTATGTAATCTTTGTGAAAAACGTTCATGGAACTAGTTTTCCAAGAAACGAAGGGTTTTATTATCATTAAATACTTTGCAGTTAATTTTCATATTTTCATTTGATCTTTCTGAAAGCATTGTTTTAATTATTTTAAGTTCCTATGTTCTTCCATGCCAAGTTAATTCCAGCCTTTCAGAGTTTTTAATTCTGATTTTTTTCATAATCTTGTCCCAGTGCAAACATGTAAAGTGTTGAAACATTACCGACTTTGTAAGACCTATCCTGTGTATTTGTATCCCATTTCCATTTTCAGTAATTTATCACCACAGAAATGATCCTCCCCCCCAAAAAAAATGTTGACAATATTACTTGCAAGTATAATGAAAGTAATCCATGCTCGAGGCTTAAATGTAGCTATATCCTACAGATATTTCACTTGAGTCACTTAGCTGAGGATGGCTCAAATCCATTTATTTTAAGCTTTAATAATATAAACTTAAAGTTTTGGAATCACAAATGAGTGAACTTGCACTCTCTACAGTCATGTCCTTTCCTTGCTGTCAGGACAAGAAAGACAAAATTACGTACCTCTAAAAACATTATAATTTTTTTTCCAACTCTGCTACTATAAGAGGACACTGTAGAGAATGCAGAACTGAATTAAGCCAATCAAGCAACAACTTCATTTTAGACACAAGAAACCATTCAGGCTGACATCGAGATCTTACTTTCTCATAGTCAGCTGCTTTTTTCTTTTTTTTCATATTAGAGCTTTGATACAAAATGACCTTCAGTACTGACGCTTATGTAAAAGAACCCTTCAATTCACGATAGCCAGAAACAGGTAAAGAAAAAAAAAACACCCACAAAACAACAAAATCACCACCCACATCGGCTCTCCAGTCCCTACTCTAACACATCTAACTTCTTGTAGAACCTGCCCCCTCTTTAATAAACCTGGAATAGCTGTCAAAGCTACCCATGAAAGCATAAAACATTTGTGACCTCAGTAGTCAGTCTTCCCACCCCCCATCAAGTTACCCCCCAAAAGGATTAATTAGATCTTTTCACAACTTCTTAGAACTCCCCTGAGAGAAATTCCAGTCTGATTGCATTATTGTTTCACTCTGTCTATGGCTCTCCTGTTAGAACGCTAATGTGACTGCTTCATTAAACAAACCGACCTTAACACAGGTGGTCTAAAGCAGGTACAAAATACCTTACCAGGACCTAAGTGATGAAGGAAGGCTTTGCTCCATTGAAGAATTGTAGAATTAAAGCTATGTTTAAAACTGTTCATAAAGTTTTGTCAATAAGACATTTCCTTATTCCATCATCCCCATGACTTTACTGCCAGGGGAGAAAAACACAGGGGAGTTACCGACACCGATTGTTCAATATGATAAAAGTGCAAAAATGGGACCTCGTAACATGAATTTGAGGCGGGGAAGAGACATTTGAACAGATTTAAGTGTTACAAAACCCAACCATTTAAATTTCATTGTTTCAAACCCATCCCTCCCCCCAAAAAACACCCAAAACCCAACCCACAAAACTGCACGCTTCCTCCTTATCAGATTCTGCACAGATTCTATCATATACTAGAAATATTGCCTGGGGAATAAATAGCGATGGACAAACTATATTTCTCTAAAAGGATTGTCTGAAACGCATTCTGTAGTCAACCCAAAAGAAGGTGAGGCAAATAACACGTCTGCAGGCGCGTTATCACCCGAATGTCATATGCTATTCCTCATCGTCATGGTGAAAAAATAAATACTTAACATAGGATAGAACAACTGAAACACACAGCTTATTCTCGACAGAGCACCAAACGTGAACCACCAAATGCCATCTTCAAAGCAAAACAATCCTGGATTGATTCTGCTGGGGTTTCCCCCTCATTTTAATAATGAAAACTATGTAAAAAACCCTTTGTGCCATGCATGTGTTTAGTCTGACTAATGGATTTGTTACTTGTCACCAAGGTTTCATGACAGTAAATGTTATCCCTGCTGTGAGTTGTCTCACGACCTTATGCTATCCGAATCCTTTGTCGCACACGGATGTTCATTCTTCTGGGTGGAGGGGTTGGGGCGGTTTTTTTGTTTGTTTGCTTCTAAAATCAAATTAACATTTTCAGCGCTTCAATTAATGGTGTAAATTAATCATTCATACTTTGGTCATTTGATTGAAATAAAAGATTCATTTGATAATAGTTTTACTAGGAGTAATTATTTTTTAATAGTGAATGATTTAGTATTAATCAGTATTTTGAAATCCTGAATTACTGTCTTCACCAAAAGGGCTAAACAAAGAAACTGTATTTTAAAGTCACAGCGTTGGTGATACCACCATACTTTGTTCACATCCCACACTTCGTGTCTTGTAAGTAGTCGTATAAATGAAATAGCACATCTCAGAAATAATTTCCCCTCGAAGCAGATCTATGAACTCAAGTAGTTGGAAGGGACTCAGGTAAGCTTTTACGTTTTGGCTTGTTTTGTTGTGGGTTTTTTGTTTGGGTGTTTGTTGTTTTTTTTGTTTGTTTGTTTGTTTCACCATAAAGCTGATCATCACAGAACAGAAAATACTAGCCCAAAAGTAAATTTGCTTTTGTAAGTCATTTATTACAAACAGAATAGATTTATTGGATCTTAAGGTTATTAAATATTTAAATCTAAAAAAAAAAAAAAACAAACCAAAACCAAACAGCCTTCATTTCAATTTGTAGGTATTGATTGATACTTACAGAATGATATTGTCTCTTGCTGCTGTCATGATATAGGGCAATGAACCAGTTAAGAATCATATCCTTACATAAAAATAAAAACTAAAAGTGTAATTTAAATGAAAGCATAGTGTTTTCAAGGCTGAAGTCCAGCAAAGCACTTAAACCCACACACATATTCCCAATTAACTCAGTGAAACTACCCCTGTGCCTTGAGCACTCTGCTGGACCAAGGCCATCGAGAAGATGATTTCTGGCCCTAGGATTCTTCAGAAAATCTGTATAGCTCTCAAGTCTCTGCTCCGTAAATATTTAATTCCCATTAAATCTTATTCAGTATCTACCAGTTTCACTCCCAATCTATTTTGTAACAGTTTTCCTCTTAGGAAGTGTTTAACATATAAAGTTTATTTATAAGAAGTGATTGAAAGAGGAAACACTCTAAAAATACATGGTGGGCTCAGCAAAGGTGTCTGGAGCCATGAGTCAGCCCCTGCCCCAGAGAGCTGCAAAACCAGCCCCTGGAGAGAGCCAAAGGAGAAGCTGCGCACGGGGAAGTTAGACATTCAAAAATGGCCTGGGGAAAACTGGGAACTACTTTAGAATACGAAAGCGTCAACAAACCAGCACAGCCCTATCCCTTGTTTCTTTAGAGACAGTGAGAGAATAAAAGCATGACTTCAGAAGAATTAGAAATATCGCCTTTATCGACAAAGGCAGTAGATATTCTCATCCCAGATAGCTGGGCCACGTGCAAAGAGCACTTTGTGGAGAAAGCCATTAATAGCCAGAGAGGGAAAGACAGACACCAAAATCTGATTATTCAATACACAGCAGAAAAGCTGGGAAACATCTCCATGTTTTCTGAAGCTGGATGGCTGCACTGTTATTGGTCCCATTCCCGAATTAAACCAGGGGGGGTGGAGGCTGACATCAAGGCGGGGGCTCGCTGACCCAGGGGCTCCCTGAGGGGCTGTTGGGGACCACCCCGCGCTTCCCGGCACTGTTCCCAACCAAGGCAGCCTCCTCAGGTGCTTCAGATGAAGGGTGAGTCTTTTAGAAGTGCTGTTTGATCAGCGAAGGGCCTCTGGTGGATAGAATGCTGCCCTAAAGATAACAGAAAACTGGGGATGTACNACGGGGAGACGTGGTGCTTAGAGACAGCTTTTGTCAGAGCTGGGTTGATGGTTGGACTAGATGATCTGAAAGGTCCCTTCCAACCTAGGCAATCCTATGATCGCCAGGTGATAAGCAAGATAAGTCTGTAAAATAACATTTAGGACTTGCTTCAAATAACCCCAGGGGAGCCCAACATTAACCTATAACAAAGACGGCTATTTGTATGACAGCTTGTGAGGGCAGGCTAATACATCCCACAAACGGTTTCAGTAGTTAGCTAGATTTATTTTGAGGCAAGTTACAAAGTATTTGTGATCTTCTGAAGATGAAAAGTCAAAAATAAATACAGGACATGAAAAACGGAGATCTCTACTGAGCTTGTAAAATGTAATCACAAAAGCTTCAGAATATTTACGCCGCATGCTGCATTTGAAAGTAATTCCATACTCTTAGAAAACACAAACTGTGTGAATAATCTCCCTGTAAGTGAAAGCCCTCAAAAATATTTCATATGTGAAGGGAAAGGGAAAATACTTGAGAATTGTGATAAAGGTCCTCATCTGTCCTTCCCTTAGGACACAACATAGGAATTCACAAAATACAGAGGGTTTGCCATAGGGAAACAACGAATATTGCCTTTCCTTTCTAAACTTCTCTCAAACTCAAGAACTATGAATTGATGTCAAGCTACTAGAAAGGATGTTTTTCAGCTAATCTCAGTACAGCAATGAGTTTCTTAGTGAAAAGCAAAGAAAGATCTTGAGTAGTTCTTCAGTTGCACAACACAGAAAAACAGAGCTTATCTAGGGAAATCAGTGCAGTGCAGAGCCTAGCAAAAGGATGGTAAAGGAAAAAGTTAGAAAAAACATTAAAGTTCCAAGGGCAACATTAATAATAAATTTATACTTTCGTAATGGCGTAACAAGCCTACCCAAATCACTCAGTGCTTCAAGTATTAATTAAGCAATACTGTATCCCTGGGAGGAAAAACCGATACCCATTTCACTGAGGCACCAAGAGGTTAAAGCATGATTATGCTCTGGATTTTCATTTTGCTGTCTTCCTGGTAGTCTGGGAAATTGTACTTTAATAACCTCTAATTGCTTTGCATGGACTCATTCAAAACTGATAGAGATGCTGATTTTAAAACACAGTGTACTACAAATTCAGTGGACGACTGATGCTCTAAGGCAGCTGCATTTAACTGTTTGCTTCCATCGTAATGGGTCAAATTCGGTTTCTTATCAGTTTTCCCAAGATTTTGAATTGTCATAACGCAGTGAGATTGGGCTTTTCTTATCAAATAAAAGGATACAGGTAAAGTACTTTGGTAAGAACAGACCCACACGAGGCACATAAAAAGCACAAATTGAAACAAAACATCCGAAGAAGGAAGTTGTAAATCACAAAACTATTGGATTCAACGAGAGTGAGCAGGCTGAAAGAGTTCATCTCCTCTACATTCAGCTCACCTTCCCTCGTCCATCGCCCTGCTCCCATCCTCTGCTCTCAGACCTTGCTAATAGTGTCCAGACGTGGGTTCTCTGCTGGGCCTCATGCCCTCCCCCCATTAACATCACTCAGTGGAGCCCAGTGCAGCACAACACAGCAATTAGCAGAGTCATGGCTATTTTGGTTAGGATCTCATCAGCAGTACAATTTTTCCTGCAAATCCTATTTCTTTACTCCAGCTTTGATGTTATTTTAATCCTGTCCCGGCATGCGTGCATACCAAACACAAACCAGTCTCCCTCGGGTCTGCATAGGCAGCTCACCACTCAGTCGTGTTACTGGAATAGACCTCCTCCTGTTCCCTGGATTTAGGATCTTCCTCATTTGTCATTTATTCTTCAACTTCTCTGTCCCAACCCTCCAGATACCGTGACATGTGAACAACTCTCATTCCATACCGATGGTTACCTCTTCTTCCAGTTGCTATATGCAGTTTCTTGTTTCAGACCCTTTCTCTCTCTTCTGCTATTTGCCAGACAAATTTTTGTTAAGCATATCCTCTCATTTTGTTTACAGCTTTTTTTGTCATCCTCTCTTCCTTTCTTAATATTGTTTAGTTTCTTCAGTGCTAATTTCCAGAACAATTAGCGTCTACTTATTTGAAAGCCTCTCCATATCAAAAATACACAGCTTCTTTACCCTGTCCTTTCAATATTAGCATACAGCTGTATTTGTAATATCAGATTTCTCAGTCTATGATAGTGGTGAACAACCACACCTGAAAGCTCGCATTCTAACAGCAAGTGGGATTACAAACAGGGGGATTTAGGGCTTTTGACCCTGTATCTACCTTGCCGTCAAACTAAGTATGTCCAAACTTGAAATCTACCACTTTCTTCATTTTCTTTCCATTTTCAACCATCCCCTTAAGCTTACTCCCACACCACCTGTAAAACAGAACGTTGAACTGTTTTTCATATGCAGTACATGAACAGAAATTTAAAGGACTTAAAAATTAACTCAAGAAGTCTTCATGGGAATAAGTCTGGAAAACTTTCACACACACACCCCGCCCCCAGTTGACAGAGCCCCTAAGAAAGCCTGTGGTTCAAAATTTGACCACAAAATTCTAATTATTTTTTTCCCCGGTGATATCTTTAAACTGCATTTCTTTATCCTATGCATTACACTTTGCTATGTAAGAAATTATAATTATATTTGTGTCTCCCAGTACGCTATTTCCAACTAAGACTTGCTATGTCATAACTGCGTCCTGTGTATGGATAATCCTATTAAGCTTCACCAGAGCTCTTGGCTTATTAAAAGCCCCTGCCTGGAGATGATCCCAGCTCCAATCTGGAGAGGATGGGTGGTGCTGGGCTCACACTCAGCTCCCAAAAGCAGGCTCAGGCCCTCATCACTGCAGAGTGGGGCAGGAGGAACGAGACACCACTATGGTAGTGCCATGCAGTGCCTGGTGCTACGGGAGGGATTGCAGTGGCCTGGCAGCGTTAAAACCTCCTGCACATGCAGCCAGGGCAGGAATGGGACAGGTTCCCTCATCTTCTGCGTTTCTTACATGAACCAGATGGTCATTAATGCCCCGGGGAATGTTTTTTCCCGGTAGCTTCTGCAGCCTGAATAGAATGTCCCAACCAGGAAAGCACTGCTGTCCCCACTGCAGCCTTGGCAGGCAGGCAGGCACGGAGCCTGCACGGACACACAGAGATGCCTCAGCAAACCCCAGGTAAAGCCACCACTTAAACCCTTCTCCACATTCACGTCAAGGGACTGAGGTGGGCTGTCCAACGGCCGTGGGTCACCAGGAGCTGGGTGCACCTCAGCAGGGAGTGCACCAGGCAGGAAGGTCAGCAGCACGGCTCCCCGCGCACACCACCGTGCCGAGATGGGGGCATAGAGACCATCACTAGCTTAAGCAGCCTACGGTTTAGTTGAGGCACCAACAAACCTTGTGTTAAATCTTCACATGAAGCTTTTAAACGCTAGCACTTGTGTGTTACAGACAAGACTGAATTAACAGAAAAAACAAACGTACTCAAACAGAAAGCTACGTGCCTTGATCCTGTATTCCGATTTACACATGCAGATAAACATATTTAGAGAGGATCCTGGTGAAGACAACAGCATTCTGTTGGAAGGCGTGTGGGTCAGAGTACAGAGCTGGATCCACAGCTTCTCTCTACAAAAACAGGGCTTCAAAAACATTTTGAGCATTTCTAAAATAACATAATGAGAAGGCTGGAAGGTACTTACACTGAAATGTTCACTATTTAATTCTGAGAAGTATTGGTGTTAGGATACTAACTATGGGAAAGCAATTTCGTTCAGGGCAAGAACGATTTCTGTTGCTTAGTTACCCTACTTTTTATTCTGAAAGAGAAAACTCATTGCGTTGTTACATAAGCAGCAGTGTTACATCCATCCCGAGAAAAGCAGGATAAAAACCTGCCGTACTGAGAGGAGGGGCTCACTGAATAGATTTACATAAAGAGCAGAGAGTTTGTTACGATTTTTTCTTTTGCACACAGCTTTGCTCCAGATGGTCTGAAAGTGCTCTAGATGTAAATGCTACAGCAGAATGCGCTAGCAATAGAAAAGATGATAGAACCTCAGGAAATTCTTTGGTCTCTTCTGCAAACACAAGATGGATTAAAACACAAAGAGTTGGATGCACTCTATCCCAAATACTCCCTGCTGACCTGGAGCATCTTTCTTATTTTTCTCAACAGGCAACTGAAATAAAACAAAGCAACAACAAAAAACCCAACGATGAGTCAATGTCATGAACAAAACAAGTCTTTTCTGGTAAAGACAAACCATTCATTGCAAATTAAATGGCTGCTTAATTATTAGTTTAGAAGTTCTGTTCACAAAACGACAGCTGAAACAAGTTTCCTATCATTAAAGGCAGGGAATTAAATGCACATGAGCTTTGAAGGAAGAGGAGAGCAAGGACGAGATTTGGAAGCTTGGTATTCTTCCTGCCAGAAATGGGTATAGTTCTGCATCACCACAAAGCCTGTTACGCAATGCTATTGCAATGGAATCTCATCGGCTTCCTAGCTTTCTTTTACCTTCCGCATCATCTCTGTAAACTTCCCGACTTTGAAGAAGAAACAGAGAGTTAAACAGTATCAAGAATGATTGTTCTGGCATGTCCAACATGGTTATGAAGGAGTATCAGAAACACATAAAGGAAACTGTTTTCATTAACCACAGAAATGGGATTTGTGTTGGTAGAAAGGCAGAGTAAGAAACTGGCATCTTGGTGCTAGCAGTGAAAGAACAGCAAATCCAAAAGCAGTTTAGTTTTGTTGGTTTAAACAGATGAGCTCCCTACTACTACTGACTTCTGCTTTTAACCTGTTCTTCAAAGGTTAGATGAACCTCAAAGATGCACATATTTACCTAACTACAAATAAAAGCGGCAAGTACGGCAAATTAATGCCGTGCATTATCAGTATTATCAAATCACACAAGAATCACACTTCTGGACAATCTGTATTTTAAGAAGTGATTACTATTTTAGTTTCTAGGAAGAAAAAACAGACGTTGTACCTGGCTGATTTTGCAGGCCTTGCACGTGTGGCTTCCCAGAATGAGAACCAAGCCCAGCAAAGTAAGGAAGGCAAGACAGTTAAGATATCTGAGTATTTACTTCTAGTTCTTAACGTGTGTGTCAGGCAGGAAGCAAATATTCTCCAAAGGAACAGCGCACAGACTGTTCTAGCATTCTCTCGAAGGCTAATAACCATACTTTCATTTTCTCAAAGCCAGAGGCAATTTGACTTTAGTGAACGTTGCGCTAAGCAAAAAGCTCCCGGCTGCTATCCTGCTTTTCCTTGTAGGCATGTTCTGGGACCGCTGCTCATTACCATTCAGCGTGTGGCTCAGTCAGTTTAGCACTGCGCTTTAAGAATCACAGCTCCCATTTATTATTTTGAACATGTCTCACACTCATTAGTAAAAGATGATCCAGCAGAATATTGTTCCGTATGGAGCTAGAAAGACTGAGTCATGCCAGCTTTATAAAGAAGAGAAGGCCCTGATGGATAACAGCCATTTAACAGTAGTATGGAGCATGTTGTACAGGTGCACTTTTGCTCACAACAAGGAAAAGCACTGAAATATCTGCATTTTAGTCAGTGAAATAAAGAATAACTATTAATAACGTTGGTACCTTAGTACCTGGCGCCTTGTACCCTGAAGGTGAAACAACAAAATAAGTTACGTCCAAAAGTTATTTATATATTTGACCGGAATAGTCATGTATGAAACTAATTCTGTTGAATGCTACCGCTTCTGGTTTTCCGCAGTGCTTATCACCCCGTCATCCTGGGGTTCCTACCCAAGTCAGATTATATTCCAAACATAAGTCTCTAAAAGGATGAGGGTTATGCTATCATATCAGTGCTGGGAGAGGAAAAGCACTTTAGCACTATAGGAAACTCTAAACAATAGTAGGAGTAGAGTTGGAGTAAGATACAGAATAATCTTTTAAACATTGCTGTCAGTGCTCTAAAACTAGACGACAGATTCCATTTTATGTATTACCAGTAATCAAGATTTATTCAGCCAAACCTTTCTGTCAAAGCAAACATATCCCTCATTGTTCTGCTCTATTTTCAATAGTTCAGTCAGGAAGGCAGTAAAATATATTTAAACACCGTCCACTGTCTGTGTTAAACAGCATGACTAACGTCTGCCCCACACTGTTTATTTCCTCTCTCATCCTCTGTCCACAATCACATCATACGCAGCACAGCTACTTAAAACTGGTGTCCAGTAACACCGTTATGTGCTTATGCTGGCCAAGAAAACATGGGAGAGCTGCACCCCACACTTGGAGCAGAAGGTTTGTAATAATCCGTTTACTGTGATCCTTTCTGCTCTCAAAGGAAAAGATTTAAATAATTGTAAACAAGAAAGATAGAGTGATGTGTAAGGAGAACATATCATGACGGGTTAGTTTTACTTGCTGTAGATTGATCCTACCAGTCATCCAAACCCCTGAAATAAAACGGAATTCATAATGAAAGCCATATGCTAAGCACTTCATGCTGATTAGCCTAAGTACTCCACCTTTTCTGTTTCTAGAAGGTCCTTATACATGCTGCTGACAATCTTACAGAGAAACGCGTATTTGACTAAATATGTTAAAAGCATTCCTTTCATTCTCCCATGTAATTTCAGAGTATCTCTGTAAAACCTAAATGTTTCCCCTTAATTTGGTAAAATAACCAAAGACTGATAAGCAGAAGATGCATAGGTCGATAAGAAGGTATCGCATGATGGGAATAAGTGAAAGACAAGTAACTCGGTAATACCAGGATTTAAAACAGCATAACATGGGTAATGTCAGAATGCCTATTGTGCAGAACAAGGCTAAACTAGACCTATAGAAAAACATGAAAACAAAGCAAAAGAAAGAGGTGTATTACTTGCAGAAATACTTTTAGGTTTATTTATTTTAATAAGATCTGTTAAAAATGAACCCACATAAAACATGCATCAGAATGAGCAGATTTAAGTTATCTACCAACAGATGTCTCCAAGATAAACAGCCGCAAAACTCCTCCAGAATGTTTCTGGACACCTGTAACTTGTGGCTGATAAATAATGAATCCCAAATGGAGGCAATATGCTGTCAGTTCTCCCGATCGCTGCAAGCCTGGTAGTGTTTACAGCTTTAATCTATTGTTCAAATCCAGGGAAGAGAAGAGTCTCAGGGTCAGTATCAATATGTCTGTTCCTCATGAAAACTGCAAAAACACTGGCTGCCAACTTCTGTCTCAAAAACTGCCAATTGAATAAAGAGGTCTTTTAAAATTGGTTGCTTGTACTCTATGCAGTGGCTGGTGCTGATTCTTCTATACGGGGTAAGGTCCAAAATATTAAATTGGGTCCAGCTTTGCAATCAGATGATTAAGAGGCAGAGAATGGAATCAATACTTCCCGTCATAAATGGAAAGGCAAAGTCTAAGCAGCAGATGAATCTTCCAAGGGCACAGTCGTCATCAATGGACATTCAGAATTCCAGTCAGCCTTCAAGAACAAGATTTCCTTTCCTCTCTAAGAAATTAGCAATTAAATGCATTTCAGTTTTTAACTGATATGGAAAATTCTGTTAAGCTAATCCATGACCACAAATGCCTTAACTGCCGAAAACATCTCCTACTTCCTCACAATAAATTAGTAGATTATTAAAATCAAATGCTACATAATTAGCTACCAAAACTGTTTCTGAAGTTATAGACTGTTTCACAAACAACGCTTTAGCTGAAATGCAATATCCATGCTGAGAAAATAGACTTGTATTTGCTTTTTACCTGAAACCCTGAAATACAAACAACAGCAGCCGTAGGACTGCCCGCTTGCCACGCTCACCAAGGCGAAGACTGCACCTCCACCGGACGGAGGTCTGGCTGTGCGTCAGTGGGGTTCTCCACGCAGATTGGGATACACGCATCTTGCATACATGCGTTACAAGGAGCTGTCTAAAAGAGAGAGGACCCCTCTAATCACTTTCAGTTTTACTCTCTCTGCATTATGCAGGTTCCATAAACACCATTTTCAGTACTATCTTTGAAATCCCCCTTGAAAATGCAGTATATTAAAGTTTAGATAGATTGCTTGAGGAAATGAAGTGATCCTAAAAGCTTATGCTAATACAGAACAACTCTAATTTCTACATGAGTCAACGTGGCCTCCCAAGCAGGAGGCAAAACTGGAAAGAAATAATTGGTGAGGGCATTGCATCATTTTTTATCAGCATTCTTCTGTGAGGCTTGTTGTGCTAACAAACCTCTCATCCTTTTCAAGCTATAGCTTGCTGAATCACCTTTATCTTCACGGTACATATTTTCTTACAGTTTTGCGTGCTGCAAGCTCCATGTGGAACTATACTTAAACCCCCCTGTGGAAAAAAATCAAGATATACTAGGGTATGATGTAAGGAAGAATAAAGGAATTTCTTCGTAAATATTAGGACTTGGTACATATTAGCACTATAATACATTTGAGGCTGCCTTATACCATCAAATGCTGTGATACAGTGGTTTTCTGCTTATTTTTTGTAGTGGAAAACTAGAAGTGATAAAACCAGGGCGTCTGGTTTGTAAGCCCAGGTAGCCAAGCTGACTCAGTACACACTTTTTTTGGAAACTGCCATCAAGATCTGAGGAAATGGTTCTTGAATTCAGGTCATGGAATTAATAGTCTATGTTTGTATCTGTGCAACACTCAAGACAAACAAGGACTCACAGCACAGTGCAGAATACCAATTAAAACTTCAAACTGTCATATGCAATTAAAAAAACCAAAAAAATTCAGAGAGCAGAGAGATCCCACAGGGAAGAGGATTTTGAAACAGCAGATAATACAAGAATACAAAAATCTAAGGAAAAACCCAAAACAAATTTGGCAAAATATTTTTCATGTTTTCTAAAAATGTAAGGGAAAAGTTTTGACTTTTCTTTTTAAAGGCATTCTTTCTTACAATTTAGAATTGCCTGATAGTTTACTACATTCAAGAGGTTAAGTCCTTAGATCATGATTTGTACCTTTTGCCGTCAGTGAAAATAGGAACAAAATGACTGGAATGATGCATTTGCAGTAGTGAACCTTTTAGAAGGATTTTATTCTTTCTTTATAGTTGAAGAAGTGGGACACAAACCCTTATTTACCAGAAACCATTTTACAATTTTACTTTTATTGCTGTTACTGATTATTAACTAAATCACATTTTTTGTGAAGGACTGTGTAGAACACCAAAAATGCGTCCATGGTGGCAATAAGGGTGATTAATCCACAAATCTTTCAAGAAATTAACTGAAGAAGTTAGTTGGTATAAGTAGGACAAAACCAAGCTAGCATACAGGTGTACACGCCTGTGTTTTTTAAGCTCCCTTCCCCAACATCCAAACGCTAGTACAATAAATAATTTCACCTCCTTGCATAGCTGCCAGCTCTTTTCATATAAAAAAAACCCAAAACAAAACAAAATCAGAGAAGAGACAGGTAGCTTTCTGATCCTACTAACGTAAAAATGAAAGTTAATCTTACTATTGACATTATCAATATTTTTATTGATAGAAGTTTTCTAAACAAACCAGTTTGGAATTTTGTTTTGGTTTTGTTTTTCTTAAAATGAGAGTGACTTGCCATTTATGTTTAATATCACCGTATCATCTGAAGAGATCCATCTGAGGTCTGACTGGATATGAATCCCAAACAGCAACAAACCAGTGAATTCTCTCAGAATTTTCAGGAATTCTCCAACTGAAGTTCTCAAAAACACCCAAAACCATTAACCCAAGAGCAAACAAAGCTCCCAAACAAACAAAAAACCACCCACCTGCTCATTCTATATAACCTTTGGAAACGCTGCTTAACTTAAATACACCTTCTATAGACTGCAGAGTACTATTAGCCACAAAGATACAGATGTACGGGGACTGCACGTTGCCTGCACGAATCAAAACCCTACAATGGATGTAGTTAAAGCTGCTCACGCTGCTCTTCAGACTGGATGGATGCACACTCAGTTCTTTCAGGCATTCTTTTACTTCCCTGTTTTGCGTTTGAAACCTACTACTACTGAAGTATCCTTAACATGCAGGCTCTTTATGGAACTCCTACCTACTTGGCAAAAAAAAAAAAAAAAAAATCCAACTGGCCCTAATTACTGCAGCAGCTACCATGGATTTAGACTGGCCTTCTGTACCCATGAAACAATAGGTTAGGAACAAATAAGTAATTTTTCCCCCTCTGACCTGAATTCAAAGCCTCTTCCTGTGGGAAAGTACCTGAACACATGCAGTCCTGAATTAGAAATTAATGGGCTTTTAAGACGATGACAAAACCTATGGACGTATCATAAGTACACCAGGAAAAATAAGTTATTCATAAGTGTTTAAAAAAGCGTACAAGAACTCTGTTGGGTCAATATTAAGCGCAGATATTTTTAATCCAGCTCCCTAGAACCAAAGCTTGTGCAATCACATGGTGTACGCATTGGTATTCCTCCTTTTCCCCTCTTAGCTTCTGGGACCATTGCCCGATTTCAGCCAGACTTGACTGATCTTCTGACAGTTCCACGGAAATACATGGCTAGGCTGCAGGATGAGTATTACACAGTGTGCAAACACAAACCTTTTCAAACCAGAGCCATCCCCTAGGATAAGAAAGGTAACTCTATACTTACGGAAGACCAGACTTAAACCAAAATGAAAACATAAGACCGGGGAAACCCTGACAGTTGTTCATATGCCCCACATGCCCTACGACTTTTCACATCTAGTTACTTAGCTGTAAACCAGGTAGCACATGAGATTTTTTTTGTACCAACAATGCCTCAGATTATCCCTAGAGTCTCCTGCTGGTATATCATTAGCTAGATGGCACATTTTCTTGGTTTATTTAACCATCCCAAAGTCGCAGGACTGTTGTCAAGGTGCCAAACTGCGCATTAGCCGAATTAACACAGCACATCGTCTATGGGATCTGGTAAATTGACGTTGATATCAGGAGTTTGTGTAGAACACTTTCCTCAGCAAAACTGTAACAGAAATACATAGTTTGGTTTGGAAAGTGCTTCTGCACTTTGCTGGAGCTATAAACCTCTTTCCACCTACTCTGACACAGTGTCACTGAAGATGAGCTTTAGTTAGAAAGGGATTTACAAAAATACTGTATTTTCATTTCCTTTCATGACATCAAAAGGTAACAATGGATGTCAAGAAGTTTGAAAGAGAAAGCAAATCTGATTTTTACTTCTATCCCTCTGAATTTCTGAAGAAGTCAGCATAAAGAACACTGAGAAGATATCCAAAGTGGGAAAGAGAGAACACATTCTCTGGTTTGCCTGAGGATTCAAAACTCAGATAAAATTTAAGTGAGAGCAGGCTGCTTAACAAGCGTGTCTCAATATTGCCATATCCTTAAAAAGCTTTAGTGAATGAGTGAGAAAAATTCCTTCCCTTCTCAAGTATTTACATACTACCCGTTGGTTTGCCTATGGCTGTTTGTATTTAAAAAGCTTTAAATAATTAGCATCAGTTAGACATGTCATACCAGGAATATTCAAATATCTCTTGATAAAAATTGGATTGTACAATTCAGGTTCTCAGTTGTCTTATTGTTTCATTGTAATTAATATTTATATTAATATAATCGGTATCCTACACAAGCTTCCTTCTCCCTATCCAAATTTTCCTATTAGAGAGAGGAAGCATCTGTTGTCTTTTTAAAATAATTTTTTAAATTGTGTAATGTGGATCATCCTATCAGGATAAACAGTGACACTTAAATTTATTTTTTTTTTAATTTACAAAGTAAACCCACATGGACTTGGTTACAAAATCCCATGATGTAAATAAAAACCTATAGGAAAAAATCTTAATAGCCAACACATTTTTAAACAAAACTATTTTGATCAGTAATTAAGTCCAATTTTCAAGAAAAAGAAGGTGAATCTTACTAAAAAATGAATATTGCTGATTTTTTTTTTTAAAGGAGAAATATTTTTGTCAACAATTTCCCGATACCACTGTCATTTTACAGGGATTAGGCACACAGTAAGAGACAAAATTTAGAGACAGATTCAAGTCCTTATTAAAGAAAACATCATGGAACCACCACTAGTCATTTCACATAATTACAGCTATTTTAGTACCACACAAAATAATAACAGGTTAGCCAAGAGAAACCCAGTATCCAGCTAAAGCCTATGCAAACACACTTATTCTGCAATTAGGCTTGTTTAAGAGAGATGGCAAACACAGAGGAGATCAGCAGGTGTTTCAGTTGCTCGGTGTCTGGTCTGTAACTTGAGGTAGACAAGCAAGATTATGCAAGTGAGAGTGTTGGTAATTTTAGACTGCCGTAATTTGTTGTCCTTCCACTCCTGCCTCCTCTTTGCAATACTGATGAGCAGAGCAACTAAAACGTCCAGGCAATCTTGGAATTTGGTCCGGATCTTTGATTACAAAATAGGAGTTTTTCACTGTCCTGGCTGAGCGCAGTTTTAACCATGAGCCCTACAGAATAGATGGTTAGATGGGGGAAGGCAGCAAACTGCGCTTTGTGTTTAAACTCTCGTTATTCAAGTCCTCAGACAAAAATAAGATCATAGCAAGATCAGAAAGATAGTATTTATAAGGTTAAAGATGCATAATGACAGCCAATTCACATGGCAAGGGCTGCCACAGCTTTTCGTGATTTCCCGAGCAGAAACGTACAGGTACATGCAGACCCAATACTTGGTTTGCTGTCAATGTAATGCTTTTCAAAGAAAAAAAAAAACAAACACAAAAACCTGCAGCCCATGTTGTGGCAAGATGCACTGCACATAGCCCAAAGCCAGTGTTTCCCAGATAGGTTGAGCTGATTGTGCCCACGCTGTTCCAGCTGCCTGTGGGAAGGATTGTCACCATCCCACACCCCGCAGCTACTAAACTACGCGATAGTGCTCTTCAGAGCCAGGTGTTCAGTAGCACAGGGAAGTGCAGTCACCCGCGTAATATATTTGCCGATAAAACAGGATTTGTACTCTAAATTCAGGCTTCAGGTGGGCCCAGTTACAGTGCCTCCACAGGGGGAGAAACCAGTGGAGAGGAACCACAGGACAGGAGGGAGGATGGACAGAGAGACGGATAAAAATGCACTTTACATACACGTTCCTTGTATTTCTGAGAAATTGTATCATCTTTAAAGAAGAGGAATTCTGATTTGAGAAAAACTGACATTCAACCCAAATTAATATACTTTTGTATCCATTTTGGGTTTGTTTGGGTTTTTTTCCAGTGACAAGTTCTGTATCTTACATAGCTGTATCTGTCTCCATTTAGTTAAAAAATATCTCCCCCCAAAAAAATTCAAAGTCAACCTTAAATTCCGCGTACACTTTCCTGATGGAAATTATATACCAACCTTCAAACAGATTTACAGAATACATCTGAAGACTTTTACTATTAACACAAATTAAAGGATGTAAATATGTTTTACTGAAGATAAATAGGCACTAGAGAAAAATCAGTTTGATTTACCTTTTCAAATGGAAGAGATTCAACACAGCCACCACTTACGTATAAAAAAAGTCAATACAAGCAAAACATAGAAGTGGCTGTTTCTGTTTTACAGTGAAAATCAGAAGAATTCTGTGCCCCCTCCCCCAAGAAAAAACACTCAAACCCAAAGCCTCAGAAACGGCCAAGCCCAAATCTTATCTGCCAGTTCTATGTGCCCTGTTATAAGGCCTGTTGCAACAAACCAAAAGAAGAGAAAATTGCAAGGGCAAGCTAACTCCACAGTCTAAGAGCACGCTGTTCTCAAAGAGGTGGAAGCAGTAAGTGCTCGTCAGTCAGAAGTGTCAAGCTCTGGCAAAAGCATCACCAGAGGCAGGACACGCTGCTCCCAACTTAGGGTTGCTTCCTTCTCTTCGCCTATCCTGTGCTTCTTTTCCCTCCTAGTTGGAGGAAAAAATGGATATATTCCAGCTTAACAAAAGCGTTCTCTATATTTTAGCTTTACGGCCACTTTGGAATTTTTTTAAGTTATGGGTTTTTTTAAGCAATTATCATACACAGTAGGTAGTAGAAACTACATCTGTCATAATAACAGATCTCTCAGGTTTTTTTATTTCATGCCGCTGTTTTACCTCAGGATCAGTCACCCATAGTCTTCTCACTCAAGCTGAAAAGAAAATACTGCACCTACATAACACCATTCCATAGCTATTAATGTAGCTTGTTAGATTTTTAGATTAAACCATCTCTTTTGACCTCTGATACAGCATCAACAAGTCCCATGTCTTCATGGGACAGTAACCTGGAATCAACTCTAACTGCTGGCATTGGAGGAAAGGAACAGAACCTGAATTTCAAAACAATAAAAAACCAAATTACTACAATGGTAGCAACATAAAGAATCTGGGTTTGTTTAAACAGCTAAGGTTTACCTTTTTGGGGGTGTTTGGGCTGGTAGGACCAAAGGGATGCTTACTTGAACCTGTGGGAAAAGCAGGTTAGCCAGAGGTTTCAGTGTATCTTTTAATTAAGAGCTCTCCATATTCCAATACAATGCACCAACTCGTTTCTTTATAGTTCCTGATTAATTTCCAAAGGTATCCTGTCGCCATGAAGACAGCCATAGCTAACAGTGTTTTCATTTGTAAACTTCTCTTAATAGATATGAGTAGTAGACTTCTTTTTTAGTAATATCTTAAAGACTAGAGCACAGGTCTACTCAAAAAGCTGAGAAACCTCACCGAAGAAATCCTCAATCTATAGGGCTCCAGTGACATTTAATGTTTTTGGAATGTTTTGCCATCAGTCACATTCCGATTCACGTTACATTGCATGCTTCCCTCCCACACAGCATGCCGCTTGAAGAGGTGGTGATTTGTAAGAACAAAGCCTAGTAAAAACAATATTTAGGAACCTTTCAGTTGCGGAGATTATGCATTATAAGTGACACCTATTTATAAATCAAGTTTCTGCTGCCTACAACTGGCAAATCCATCAGGGATTGCTAATTTAGAAGCTATTGATCCAAATCTGTCTTTTAGTAAAAAAAAAAATCTCTCGAAATTAAAAATTATTAGATGCTGTAATTGTGCATAACCACTACACTTAGTGAAGAGGGTTTTGTATTGACTGGAATGTGCAGCCCTACTTTACAGCGGCGGGAGGTAAGTGTCTGCTGCACAGAACACGCATACAGGGAAGCAAGCTGTTGGTTACCAGTGCATGAGCTCTTTCTTGCCTTTCATATCCGCGGTTTATTATATTTCCTCAAAATTCCCATGTTGTAACAGGTATTTCTACTGCACCATATCTAACTTCATTGGAGAAAAATAAAATCAGGGATTATGCATGAAATTGAACACAATGATAGGATTTGCCCATGTTTGTCAGCAGTGCTTTGATAATTGTAATTGCTCATAAATAAGAGTTAACGCTTTGCAAAAAAAAAAAAAAAAAGCCCTACCTCCAAGGCTGTGGTTTCTTCAAATGATCAGGCAAACGCTGGATTTACCATGGGAAATACAGTCCTTACCTCTCAGGTTTTGGAAGGAAAATGTAGAGGTTAAAATTAGAAATAACGTCCTTCCTGTTGTAGCTCCTGTGATCCGTTTTATGTGGGTATTTGTGTCACCACCGGAGTCAGAGGTTTGGGTCTTTTCTCCATACAGCAACTAAACAGCAGTATTTTCATTTTCACAGTTCCAGTAGTCGTCAACCTGCGTCACAAGTGTCATGCCAACAAATGGCAAGGCCATGCCTTTGGGACAGGTGGCTCAGACAAATTAATTCACTTGAAGAAAGAACAGAAAAGTCTCCACAGTGACTGGCGCTTTCACTGCTCATGTGTGAAATTCCTGTCCTTACACAGGGACAAACTAAATGATGTAACAGTATCTGTCCTCCATAGCGAAAGCTGATCTGAGCAGGAGCAAGCAGCTACAAAAGAACAGATGCAAGTATGAAAAAATCACAACCTCGTCTGTAAGGTTACATATCTACAGGGTATAGATGCATCCAGCGAACTTACTGCTTCTATCTAATCAGTCAGACCTAAACCAGGCTTTCTGCTCCTTTCAGTTTCGGTCAGTTTCTGTAATAATTTCAGATCTTGGTTTGAAAGCTTAATTTATTAATTGGCTTCTCTTCCAAAACTGTAATGACGGTTCTTGTATTTCAACAATTTAGCTCATCCTGTGCATTCCATATTTTCTTAAAGCTTTGCAGTGTTATACATATATACATATAACATATAGTGTTATACATATATAATACTATTCGGTATACCAGACCAAAGCAAAAAAAAAAAAAAAAAAAGCAAAACCAAACCAAATCCGATGAGGACAGACACTTCAAGAGAGCAGAAAATTCTCTGGAAAATGTTAGTAAGTTAAAGCAAAAAGCTCCCGAGTAGTACAGCTGTTCAGGACGCAAAGAAATAGTCGCAATACTTACACAAGTATTAATGCAATTGGTTAAATTTAAACATGCTCACACTCCTTTTATTTATCCAGGGAAGATACAGCCCTTAGAGGAACACCAAGTGAAAACCTTCTAGAGTTCTTTAAAGAAATCAGTCACTGTATTTATTAAAATTACTGAAGTGTACTAAAATGGGATTTCTCAAACCTCTCACATCTCAGCAACGGTTCTCCATAAAATAAGTTCTCCTAGAATAAAAAGAAAGTCTTTGCATGCACTAGTACTTATAATAAATAAAAAGATAGGAGTAAGTGGACAGTTTCCACAAAGGAGGAATATTAGTAATGGGGTCACCAAGCACAATCTGTGGGACCAGTGCTGTTCAACACTAGCAGAAGTGTTCTGTAAGAAAGGGTGAAAAACACTGAGCTTTCCAGCAGCGTACTAAAACCTAAAGCAGACTTCAAGGCTCTCGCTGAGCAACAAGCATGAAGTGAAAGGCACAATGTCAAGAAGTTCAAAGCAGTGCACAGTCAGGAAAAGTTACTTTGCTTACACAATTACACCTTTAAAATTAGCTGTTGCCTCTCATAGCATACAGATACTCCAATAGTTCTCTAACAATGTAAGATCAACATGAAAAAGCACTCAAATTATAAGAAAGTATGAGGAAAAGAGAAGAAACTAGAAGATAAGAAGATGTTTTGCTATTTAATAACTCTCTCATGATGAGCAGTTTGAGGAACTGCGACTTCCCACCTCAAAAAACCACAAATGAATTGTGAACTGTAAACAGAAGCAGGGGGAACAATAAGGAAGGCAGAAAAGTTTTCATGTGGGAAGGACCGAGAAGCCAGGGATTCTTCAACTGGGAACAGCAGCGAAAAGAGATGGGAAGTTTGAGAGTTTTGTAATGTAACTGAGAAGTAGTTACATTCAAAACCAAAAGGAGATAACTGCTGTGGAAGACAAAGTAAAAGATGCATTTTTTAATTAGATGGCTTAATAGAAGATACATCTGTTGGTGGCTGTGAAATACAATGATCCATCTGGCAAATAGGACACTACTGTGGCATCTGATACAAGCTTACAACTGTCTGTAGGGCAATTTAAAAAGCAGTCGGACAAAACCTGTAAGGTGGCAAAACAAGGGGCA
This sequence comes from Rhinoptilus africanus, assembly GCA_013400135.1. Taxonomy (NCBI): domain Eukaryota; kingdom Metazoa; phylum Chordata; class Aves; order Charadriiformes; family Glareolidae; genus Rhinoptilus; species Rhinoptilus africanus. Next base: position 281,607 of record VXBO01000774.1, on the reverse strand, counting down.
GCAGCCACAGCTTCAAGCTTGTGACCTTCGTATTGGACAGGTACAAGTGGTTCATTACGAGGTAGCACAGTGCTGGAACAGATACCAGAGGTGGTGGGTTCTCTGTCTTTGGGTCAGCTACACAAACGACGGCTGACCTCATCTAGGAGCAGCAACGATCTTGCTTTGCACAGGAGCTTAGACTAGGTGATCTCCAGAGAGCCCTTCCAGCCAGTGCTTTTGTGATCACTCACTCTACAAAAATTCTTTTTCTAGTGTTTTTTGCCTAGATGATCACTACAGGTCATTATCTGAAACAGTATTTTTTTTTTAATATGACTTATGTCAATGTTCTCATGTTCTCTTTCCATCAGGAAAAGTATCTCAAATGAAGTTTGGTTTGAAATCCCTGGTGCCAGTCCCCCTCCCTAGCACGGCAGCCTACTTTTATCACACAAGATTTCCTGTGACTTGCTAGAGCTGTTTATGCTGCTTTTGGTTCTGGCACGATTTTGTTTAGCACTACTTCAGGCTTCTGTATGCCTAGACAAGCATAAAATTCATACAAACAGACACAACACTCAGAGCGGAGACTGTGGGCTTTGAGACTCATAAATTACAATTACCAGATATGAAAAGCATTGTAACGGGAAGACTCTGGGGTCCCTTCCACTCTGATTCTGTGAGTGAATGATAAACTGAAGCGATACGTAAAGCATGTCTTTTCAGAATACCGAAATATTTTCTTTCTCTATGAGAAGCTGGAACAACACTAGAAAGTTAATTTTGTTTCAATTAGAATGCCTATCCACATGCCAAATTAGCCCACGAGAGAAAGATCTTGATTTTTTTGCTCATGCAAAATACCACCTTTACTAGAGAATGTAAGAAATCTTTCATTGTTTACTCTGTCTCAGGATAAGAAGTAAACTGTGATATTTTTATGTCAAGATTCTCTCATTAAAAGATTCCTACCTCTACCAGAGAGTTATGAAATTGATTCTGTTCTCTAGCAGGGAAAGTGGGAGAAGGTTCCAACTCACAAACCATCCTAAATTTCATCATCCCTCCTTCTGGAAAACAGTCAGATAAGTGGGTTGTTTCTCCTTTAATTAGAATGTAAAGGGCAGAATTGAGACACTGTGGCACATTTATCCTTCCATATGCCAGTGTTAAAGAATGCCAAAGAGACTCAAGCATTTTAAAAGATAAATGTGTCATAAGTGTTTAGACTAAGCTAAACAAATATTTTCATCCTGTTTTAAAATCAAAACACCTATGATCATAAATAGGTGTTTTCTCCCTGTTGCTTTTCCACCATCATTTACTTCAACTTATGTTTTAGAGTAATTTTAGCCCGATTTTTTTTTTACCCATACAAAAGCAATTGTGTCTTAACAATATTCCCTTGATTTTTTAAAATTAATGGTCTGTATGACTCATCACTTTTCTAATGTTTTTATCAGTTTGTCCACGCAATCTTTTTTTTTTAAGCTCTGAATGTTTTCCAGCCACTAGTCTATTATAGCAGGCTTAAGATCCTCTTGAAAAGCACTTCTACAATTTCAAAAAGATGTCTGCTTAGACATAGGTGATATAACTTTTTTTAGCAAAGGAAGGGGAATTTAATAGTCTGTTTACTGAACAGCTCTGACTCATCTTGTCCAAGCTGTCTGTGCTCTCAGTGAGGTGGAGGCATTCTGGAGAGAGGGAGAAGTATAAAAAATAGGAAAAAAGAATGTGCGAGAGAGCAAGAGAAAGCAAATGTGATCCTATCATTAGAGACTGTATTCCAAATTATACACAACAGGAAACTGAATTAAGATCTTAAATCCCCGGTGTTATATTTTCCATGTTCGAAGAACAAACCCATGTGCTGACATCCTAATTGGTACTTCATAAAGGAAATATCCAAAGGAAAACCAGCATCACTCAGATAGGAAGCAAAAAACTCTTTCTGCATCCTCTCTTAGGCCTGTCTCCAAGCAGCATGTTTATGTTTCTAAATATGGCATACAAAAGTCATAGCTACTTTATCACACGATTAATTTTTTTTTGCTTGAAGTTTTGATCGAATTTAATTATATCTAGCAGGTAAAAATTTAAATGTGTACTTGATTCTATTGCCCTAAATACCCTTAAATCCAAATACACAGTTTCCTGTAAACCTACATCCTTCACAAAAGTCAGTACCTCTACTTAGGAACTTAGCTAAAAGTGATTTGACATACTTTCTTTTACAAGTGTTGCTAGTCCTCTTCAAAGAAATAACAGGGATTTCTCTTCTAAGGTTTAAGTGTTATAAGCAATTCTGTAAAACTCTTGCAAACATCTCGGCCCTGCGTACAGTGTTGGCTCAGTCTTCAGAACTGACTTTTCCCTGTCAATCACACGGCTCGGCAGATGAACGCGAGAGTATTGTTTCTATCCCATCCCATCCAGTTCATGGCAAAGGGCTGTCATTTAGCTCTCCTTTCAGTACAGGAGATGATGGATGGACAGAAGATTATTCAGATCACAGGACAGACGAGTGCTGAACATACACTACGAAGGAAGTCTTCCATATTTTGTTTCAGACAAGTCATTTACTTGGTGAAGACAGGTTAGTGACCCAGGTTCCAAGTCACAATCTTCCTAATTTCAAAAATACCAAGTCATTAAGTAGGATCTCAATTTACAAATCCCATCTTATTTTTTTTACTGGAGTATGCTAACTATGAGCCACAAACAAGTTGTGACTAATGAATTAACATTAGCACTTCAATTAAATAACCCTCTTAATTTCTAACTGCTGTGATAAGGATTTCTGGAACAGGTCATACAGCCTTGTGATTTACTCTGTTCATCCAGTACTTTTCAAAAGCACCCTGCGGGAACGTTGTAGATTTTTTCACTCTTACAGATTTAGAGAAATGCCGTAGCTTAGCACAACACTCTGCTACTCATGGGAACGCTGGAGTAGCAAAGCCTCTATTTCTGACTCCAGTTTAATCTTTTGCCTAGATATCTTGGCATTACGGCTAAACGGTGATCTCTGCCTGCACTCAAGCTAGTGGGATCAGTGAAATTGCACTTTGCGTACTGCCAAGCCCAAGATAACTTCTCCAAAAGCAGAGTCTTTTCTTCTGCTCATCCAGAGGGAGTGGCACAGCTACTGGGGGAATCTCTCTTAGGCTTTATGTGGTAAATATGTGCCAATGTGAGTCAGACCAAGCAAAGTTGATTTGGGTTTTGTTTTTGGGGTTGTGATTTTGGTTGTTTGGGGTTTGTTTTCTGAAGTCTCTGCTTTGGGCCAGGCAGCAGTGTCCTTCAGCCACTGTAAGAGACATCCCCTCCATCCAGGGGACACTCAGCCTTTTTTAAAGAGGGTCCCTCTTGAAATGCATGTCTGTTTTTCTCATTCTAGGTGGGAAAAATTTCAGTTTGCAGATTAAGGTCCAGGCAAAACTGCTGCATTAATTCATTATAAAGGGATCTATTCATTCAACATCTAAGGTACCCATATACTTTGCTAAAAAGACTAATTAGCTCTAACTTATCAAGCTGGTAGGCATCTTCCCATTTCCTGGCTCAAGGTGTACAAGCATGTCCCTAAATATCAGTTCAGAAGGACAAAAACACCAGTAGTAACTTGGCAAAAGTTAGAATCAGGCCCAACAGAACCAGTTTCAAGCCTGCTTGCAACCATTTTTTAACAGTTTTCTCAGCTTTCTTGCTTTTACTCACTATCCTACTTCCTGAGGTAATAGACTAATTAACCCCCAGACAGGATGGCTAAATAATGCACCTATACAGGAATTTCCAGGGAAGTGACTAAGGGAATGCTAGCTTAACACTACATGTTGCCTCTTTGCAGGAACCATCCCTGATAACAACTACAGTCAGAGTTGTAACAAGATAGCCATATCACATAACTACATTTTCTCTCTAAGAATCTGCAATGTGTTCTCAAAAAACCTTGTATCTTCTTAGAGCTAAGCAATACATAAGTGATCAATTAATCTAGGAAGATCATTTTAATCTGTATGAAGTTTCTCTGATGTATCGTCTTAGTGAAAAGAAACTTACAGAAGCAACATATGAAAATGTCAAAACTGATTTGTTGTAAATCCTGCTATATTAGCTGCACCAAGTTCTTTATTCTTTCCCCTTATGCATATATCCTCTTCTCTCCAAAATATATTTGGTTGTAGGAAAAGAAGGCAAGTACTGTAGGGCTGCTAGGAAAAACCCTGATGGCTCAGCTATCAAATGACAAAATCTTTCCAAATATTTTTATAAAGACATTATTATAAGTTATTTCCTCATCTAATGTAAGAATGAAACAGCAGGTTTTGAAAGTGGCCTGCAAAGGAGACTGATTTTAAAATTAAAGATCCAATACCTTGTTAGACCCATTTAGTTTTTCACAGAGCACCAGAAAGACGTAGAGTTCTGTATTTTCCTCCTTCTCGTGATGAGTCACTGCTTGTGACATCAAGACATTGCGCAGACTTCGTGTCTTCATGAAGATTAAGTAGTCTCACGAAATGCAATTAGAATGAATTTGTACTTGTCAATTTATAATTACACTCAGAACAAACTTTACATTAACAGCAAAATTAGAATCTAACAATAGAGAAATAGAGTCTGCCAGGTTATATCTGCCCAGTTCATCCCCCTATAGCAGTGGGCAGAGATTCAGAAGAGAGCATTCCTTTCTGATTTCAGCAGTAATCAGTTTATGCCCTGAAGCAAAAAACGGTAGCATGCAGCCAGGTACTAGGGCTGTGTCCAGAAATAAAGGCATCTCTGGCTCCTGTGGCTACTGACTCAGATGCATCTCACTGGCTCCACTGAAGAGTGTTTCTGGATAATCCAGTAAGTAAAAAAAGAGAGATTTGAACAGGAAGAGTTCTGGGACGAGCAAAACAAACTCCTGTTTACTGTTCATTAGGTGAAAAAAGGAACACGTTAATAGAAGAACTGAGGTTTGAGTACTAAGCTACAGAAAGCACTGCTTGGGCAAGGACAGACATACAGCCCCCCCAGCCCTCCACCCACAGCTTTCTTATAAATTGATCTGAAATATTAGACTAAGATTTATTGTTGCTGTTTTGATAGTACTTGTACCCCAGTCAACTAACTCTTAGCATTCATCTTGCCTAATTTTCTTTGGAAATCATAGCTAAAATGCATAACTATTTAGAGTCAGTATGAGGTACTGCTACTTTTACTGGCACTTCCTCTGCTTATTGACTTGCTTATGTCCACCACTTGGGCAAAAAAAACCAACCAACCCCAAAACACTGATTTCTTTAGACTTTCCTTCAAGGAAAAGTCCTCACCAGAAAGCTCTAGCTTGGCTGTTCCGCAGCAGGTTTCTACAGGACACATTGCTACAGGATTGCAAATGCTTACAACCCTAACTCCAGCACAGATTAGACATACAGACAAAAGGCAATACTTCAGCTCTCTGAAACAGGTGACTCAATACTAAAAGAAGCACTCAAACCACTCTGTTTTGTCTGGTATTTTTAACCATCCAGAAATAACAAATGCTAATTACTATACCCAGCACACTGCATTTTAAGGTAAACTATTTAATTACAAAGTTTCCTCAGGAGCTCTGCACTACACCATAATTCAACAGTGAAAGGCACATGTACACAGTAAAATACAAGGCGTTTTGCACAACAAAGTTTCAGTTATTTCACATACAGAGAAAAATATTCAGTGTTTTCACATGGGTATGTTCACAATTACTGCAAAACATGTAAAAAATGCACGTGAAATGAGCTACCTGTGCTGAGGATGGGCTAAATGGAAGTGGTGGCTGCAGGCAGACAGCTCGCTCAAGAGGACACAGGAACTCTGAGCAGCCTGTTTGAGAAGAAAATTTGGTGCCTCAGCTCCTGCAGGTCAGTGACCCAGCAGATGCTGCATTCATGACCTGAAACAAGAAGGTGGCAGTCTGTTCCCTGGAAAAGCCTATGAGGAAACTTGTTAAACTATTTAATTTGTATCAACAATGACTCTCAACAAAAAGCAGTGGAAAAGCATTTCAGGACTCTTCAGAGAAAGTTGTAATTAGACATTGTTGGGAATTTGCCAGAACATTTCCTTCATTATCTTGCAGTAGTTTGTAGCTTATTCTGATCTTCCCCAAAGAAACCATAATATTTTTCTAGAGCTCATACCAAGTATGCAAAACACCATTTCCATTAAATTGTCTGTTTACTAACAAACTTACAGTATGTTCATCTTCAATCATTCAGTTTCACATTAATTTCCATTACATTATAAGTGGGACTATACTCTGTTCCAAAACCTTCTGATTCAAGTTTATCAGGTACAATCTTTGTGGTCTTTTGCCTTGGATTTTAAAGAGTGGCCAGAATTCTGCTTGAATTTCTACAGCATTGGGGTTTGTTTCACACTAGTTATAAGCAGCTGAACACCACATGTATACCAAAATATTTACTGTTGCCTACTGATCTGTGTAGTCTGAGATACAGGCTTGCAAACCTGCAGAGGAATTCACAGAAGTCCTACAGAAAACAGCAGGGCAAGTTACTTGAAACATTTCAAGAGAATGTTCTTTTTTCTGGTTTGCCTTGCAGTACTCTTGTGACAGTGCACTTGGAAAAATAATGCAGGTGTTGCACAATGGAAAATACATTTACTCTAGCATGCAAGAGGTTTGGGGGTTTTTTTTTAGTGTTGTTACTGTCTGATGCATCAAATGAGACAAATTAAGCCATGCCAAGCACCCGCAGAGAAAAGCACAAGTGACAAACACAGAAGAGGAGGATGGAAAAAGCACTGGTGTTCCAAGGATGTGGTTGTGGGTTTTCAGAGGCAATGCTACTTTGATGGATTTATCAAGCCAAGAACTCTATGCATGCTAAGAAGTTCTTAAGTACAAATCCCTGTGTTGAACCCGGTACAAGGTAATTTGTCTTTGGCCAAACTTTTCAGTACCATACCATGCAAAATAAAGCAGCATTTACAGGCCAGATCTGCTTACATCAAGAGTTAGAGAACATATTCTTTAATGAAAGGGCATTTTACAGCAACACCTCGTTTGGAGTAGTGACACAGGTAAGTAAGGCTATTGATCCTACTGCCCTTCCTATCCAGGGCAAACGAAAGCCAGGAGTTATGGACATTGCCCAACATTCACATTTGGAAACAGAAGAGCAACTTCTTGCTCAAGGTCATACGTCAAGGATAGTTTTAGAAAGCGAGTTCTAGCAGTTACTCAGAACTAGGCACATCGTTCTCCTGTATGCATCAGAATTCCTAGTAAGTAGCGGCAGTGGAAGAACAGCCTTCTCCCCCCCCAAAAAACACACCACAAAAAACATGTTCCTGCCTTATTTAAAACCTATTTACTCACTCTTCAAAGGAATAAGTACCTTCAAATGATGGGTGAGCACATTTACCGACATAGTACAGCCAGCACGCCTCTGGGTGGTGCAATATTTAGTATTGCCTGATGTTCATACACAGAACTCAAGGAGAAAGCAAATTTTTAGTTTCTAATATACAGTGACATTTGTCCTATTTAGAGGAACTTACATGCTAGTAACTTAATGTTGTAGGTAAGTTATTTGTAGTAAATTTGAAATTTCCCAACCCAAGTGATTTTCCAACCTAACCCTGAGATGTATCATCCTGTAACAGATTCATGTTTCTAGTTGTTATAGACATTTAGGTGTCACAGTTTGGCTTTTGTTTAGGCTTTTTTTCCTGGAAACTTCTAGTGTTGACAGAGAAGTCTTTATATCTATACAAGCTGGCTATGATACCAGGATGAATTACCAGACAGCATTCTCCAAACATTTTTAAAGAAGAAATTATAGAGTCTTACCTGTTAATAACAGAATTATGATAAGGTTAAAATACAAATAAAAGAATGACAAATCAATTTCTAATAGAAAATATGCCTTAATTTTCTCATTCTAAGGAAAAGAGAGACAAAACCAGAACTTCTGGATTACTGAACAAGGGACAGATTAATTCCCCCTAATTTAAACACACAATCTTAAAGTTTCACCATGATTTTTTAAATTGGATTTTTAAAATTTTAAAATCCAAATTAAAATTAAGTGGTTTAAGACAGGGAGCACTGATTTTATTCTCAAAGTACTGAATTAGCTTAAACACAAAGTGCATTAAAACACAGATGGTTGTCCAGTTGCGGAAAGCAAGATATAGAAGGTAATGGAAGTAAAATGCAGACAGAAGAAAAAGCTTCTGTAACTTGCACTATAGCAAATAGGATTTTATACTACTAGTATCCAAAGTACTCTACCCTCACTACTCATAAATGTAAGGAGAGTCAAAATAAAGTCTGTTTTGGCATGAACATGATATTCAGCTACTGTAGGCAGTTGTAAGTTACCTATGCATTTATTTGTAAACATCAGCATCTTTCAGATCAAGACTGTTATAAGCATAAATGAAATCTGAGACTGAGCTGTAATCCTCTTTTCCTAGAGTAAGCAAAAAACCTCAGTGATGCCCCAAAAGAGCAAGACTGTTTTTCTCCCCTATCTCTATTCCTTACCCAGCTCTCAAACACATTCAGCTTTTCCTTGCCTGAGGGCTGTCTGGTGCTTGTTTGCTGATGGAAGCTGTGACAGCTGCAGTCAGAGGATGGTGTTTGCCAGGCAGTAGAGCTGGCTCAGCCTACCCTGCCTTCAGGCAACCCCAGGAGCTGGTCTGGAGAGGGAAAGAGAGGTGTGGGATCATGGGGAGAAACAAATGAGAACATGCAAGTCACAGGACCTTCTTCCTTCAATAAGCAGAGAAATGTTAATCCAGTGCATCTCCACCGTCAAATTATAGTCCTGGTTTACATTAAACTTCAGCTTTTCCCTCTTATGCGTTGCGGAAACTTGTATCCTGTTATATGTAATTTATATCATGCGTATGTATCACACTGGAGATTAACAAATGCTAAAAACTGTCTTCTCCGCTTTTGAAAGGTTAAGCATACATTATTTTTCTCATCTTGGACATGTACTGCTGCAGTTAACATGGACTTTCAACACAAGCTATAATTTTGGCAATGGTGAATTGTACTGCAGCATTTATGCTAAGCTTTAGAAGTGGTATTAACACAAAAACATCATTCTTCAGTTATCAGAGATGCCTGTGTTTCCACTTACTCTACTTGAAGTTCTGGCTTTTTGCTCTTTTCAAATAAGAGCCCTTCCAACCCTTTGCCTTTTGGCTTCATCAGGTTTGGTTTCCACTGATGTTGTTCTACAAAGAAGCACATGAAAAAAGGACTGAGATCTTCCTTGTGTGATTTGTTGTAGAGCGGCAGACATACAACTTTGTTCGCCAGAAAGGCCCACTACTCATAAGCGCTTTGAGTTCATCTTTCAACAAGGACTAGTTTCTTCTCTCAACTGAAAAGCGTGAGTATAAGAAGAAAAAGTGACCGACTTCCTTTAGCCTTCAAGGCTCAGTTTCCAACAAATAAACAGACAGGGTAAATCAGACTTATCAAAAAAATAAAAAAGCACAAAAAAACCCCACCATCAAACTCCAACCAAACAGTGTTTTCCTAATTCTCTAAAAAAACCTCTTGCCACCATATCTCTATTTAAATACACACTGTATTCATGTTCATGCTGTAACCTCGCTGAGTCACACTCTCATGGCCTCAGCTGCTTGGCAAACTCAGTAGTGAGGTCAGACGAGGTTGCAATTCCAGAAACTTTTGCCAAGAAAAAAAGCAAGGGCACCTTAATAAAGGGCATTCTAATGCCTAACAGGAGGTATGTCCTCTTATTGCTTATATATGGGCTGTCTCAGAATCCACATTCTTCACATCCATTCATTCATTTTTTCCCAACTTACCTCTTGTTTTACCTTGTGTTTGTTTTTAACAATTCAGTATAGTCTGTACACCATGGAAGCTCTTCCCGACTGTATATGTTGCTATAGGAACAGATTACTTCACTTACACAGCTCTCAAATGGTCAAATTGCCTAAATGCAGAAACCAACGACTGCAAAACTGAATGGATTACTCTTTTCAAGTTCATTTTGAGCATACCAAATTTTAAGAGAAATTAATCAGCAAGACATTTGGCAACTGCAGGTAAAAATAAGATCCGAGGACAACTTTAATGGGCATCTTAAATAACATCCTTAAGTAAACAATATAAGATAATCACTTGATACTGAAATCTGCTTACTATTCAGTATATTATCATTTCTCACTAGAAAATCTTACAGGACAAGCTTGTGTTTTGCACTTAATGAAGAAAAAAATCACAGTATTTCAGTAAGAATATACAATACATCATTGTGTTTCCATGTCAGTCAAGATAGATTGAAAGCATGTATACACGTCAGTCATGTGGGGATGTCTTGCTGCTTCTCAATCAATCAATATATTTGATCACCACCAATCTTCTGCTAAAATTAAGTGCGGAAAAGAAATTTTAGGAGAGGAATCATTTTAATCATGCTATAATAAGGGTTACGTGGACTGAACACAAGGAAAAAGGCCAAAAGGGTATTTCTGTTGTAGTCAACAAAAAAACACCTTTGGGCAGTCATCATAATCTGATATTTTTCAAACACAGTAAATAGAGTATTGGCATTTAAACTGGGTGGAACGCAGAAACTGCTGCTGTTATTCCATGGCCAGAAAACGACAACAATCTGGAATTGCACAGAAAACTTCACACTGTAGAAGCAAATCACTTTTTGGAGGTTTTTTTAATACTAAAGGTCATAGACGTTGTCTCATGGATAAGATCTTTAAAGTCAGGATTAAACCCTGTAACTGAAAACCACCCACAAATAAAAAGGCTATGTTTCTATACAATAACACATGGACAATAACCACCTTAACATAAAATATTTCAAATGTATGAAGGTGGTTATCAATAGTATATCTAGACAATACTGTGGTATATTTTTGGCTAAAACCTTTCGATCTGAGTATTTTTTCATAGTACAAGTGTTATTCTCATATTCATGAGCAGGTCACTCATGAAATGAGCCTTATGTAAAGTGGCTTCCTATCGTCATTTACTGGCCCGATTCATGACAATCGTCCTGAGTAAGGCATGAGAAACCTTAGGAATATTCCACCTGGACTTGCTATCTCATCTTTACGAAAGCATCCACAGCCACCAGAAAGAAGAGTGTAATATTTACTTCAGACCAAAGAGAAGGTAGAGAAGAGCCAACAATTGCTTTCATGCACAGAACTGCAGCTGCCCATTTCTTTTGCCTTCCCTTCTATATTAGCAAACAATACATCATTGACGGGGCCAAGAAAACACGGGGCCAACAGATGGAGTGGTGATGCTTCATCCTGGGAAACGCCAGCCTCGCCCCTGAGCACACTGTCCCTGGGTTGCCTCGTGCAATGCCGAGGGCCCTCAAGGCAACTGGAGCAGCTTGAGCTGAACATTGCCAAAATCTACAGTGCAAGATCACAGAGTGGAAGGTCAGGCAGGATTTAGAAGAGCCTGGAGAAAAGAGAAGGAAAAAAAAAATAATTGAGTGTTATATTCTGAAAGGGAAAGGGAAGTTTGCAATAAACCAGAGAGATGAAGGGTGGGCGATGGTATACTGAAGGAAGAAAGAAAGGGGAAAAAAAAAATGTAAAGGTGCTGAAACATAACACCGGCAACCTGAAGTAATGAAGAGTAACCCAAGAGAAATATGTACATAAACAATCTCAGCCATTTGACTGAACTAAAGATGGACATTCTTCCATGAATAAATTTTTGACAGGAATAGTGTTTATGTCTGTCTGAATCCGAAATCAGTTTTTGCTACCTGCAGAATACACAAGACTTGAATTTTTGAAGCTTGAATAAAAAGTGAATCTGTGACCGCATTTTAAATTTGAGTTATGCTGCAGATGCTCAATTTCCTCTGCAGCACTTTGACGAATTCACTGTGACTTCAGTAGAACACAACTATTCTTTCTTACACATTATTATTGTTCATCCTAGAGCTGCATTAAGGATATGACTCACTTAATAATGAGCTGTTTCTCACAGTGTTACTGTAACCAGCTCATTTTAGAAATTTTCTAGCAGTTAGATTTTAAATGCATATCCACAGGGTATTTCACAGGCAGGAAAAAAAAGTTTGTTTTGCACAACCAGAGGCAGTGTAAACACTTGAACTCTTACACTTTGCTCCTCAGCAGGTTTTACTCTTTGTGGGCAGGACAAGCTCTTGGCTACGTGGAACTGATGGCACGCATCTGCTCAGATTAGACCTCAAGAAAAGCTATGCTGTAAACCAGCAGAGATTTCCATAATACATTAAGAGATATAAGATAACCCTAACACACTTTCCTCTATTTGTCCTGTGGGAAACATCTTTTGGTATTTTGCAGCTCTGTTTTTGCCCAATGCTCTCTAAATGAAAAAAACCCACATTTGCTTCATGATTCATTTTTTGTCTGAGAATCTCTGCACATGTCACCATGTAAAAAAGCACTCAGTGCCAAGCTGTGAAGTATCCTGCATTGCCAATGTACTTTTGGGTTTTGGTTACTTAAGCTACCTACTATTTTTTAAACCCCAAAATGAAATATTTGCAAGTCATAGGGCTTTAAAATCCAACACTAAGAGAGACATAAATAACAGTCTATTACTATTAGTGAAGGAAACCATTGGTTGGGTTTTTTTCTTTTATAGTTACCGGAAAGTCAACAGGAACACTTGACATTGATTCCAGCTCTGGAATGGAGGAGTCTTAAAGAAGTGAGACCTGAGCCAGCTTAATTAGCTTGAATTCTTTACAAATCTGGCTTAAAGTGGGTGAACTACTCAGTCAATACAGTATTGTGGGAGGCAGTGCATTTTATTCTGAAGACATGAGTTTTAAGTGATGACATTTCAATTCTCTTGGAAGACAGCAGAAAAATAGATCTGAGAATTAAGCCTCCTACATGGCCAGAGACCAATAACAGAACGCACAAAAGAGCTGTAGTAACTTCTTGTTACTTGTGCTTCTTGTTAATTGTGGTTCTGCCAATGACCTGCAGTGTTCACCTTGAGAAACACCTCACAGGATGGCTTGTTATCAGACAATTTTAATTATTCAGACTGATAATAATAGTAAAGATGTACACATTTTATAGGAATACTGTTTCTGTGGATATATACAAACATCAAGAACTAGTTACGAGTTGGACAGATTTCACATTGCCAAACTTGGGTCACCTCCCATGTGAAAGGTATTCCAGTCACTGGACAAACAGTAACAGTGTCAGTTCCCTTTAATGATCCAGTATATAAATATACACATGTACAGGAGTCTCCTTGTTCTACTTTTTAAACTCAAGGTACCTGTAAAGGTGAAAGATGCCTTTTACTTAATTAACACTGGAATCCTTTGCTCTTTAGTAATAGGTAATTAAGTCTGGCAAAAATAGCTACCCTACAGACTAGTTAGCAGAATATTGAAATAGACACCTTAAACAAAGCAGTTACTCCTAAGCAGCCTAAAATAAGTATAGAGAAAGGAATAAAGTCCTGATCAAATCTTTAAAAACTGCTTTCCAAAATTCAAGAATATCAGAATATAACAACAAATTTGGGCATATATTGGCTACATAATCACTTAAGCTGAAGAAAGGGTTAGCAGCGACTTCCCATAGGTTGAACTCAAAACAACATGTCAAAAGCCTGCATCACATATATGCATAGAATAATTAGGTCACACAACGTCAATGAATCCCCATACAGTTGAATTCTGTGATAAAGAGCTAGCAGATCTATACATCCCTTCGTAAAGGCTACAGAAGAAGCCTCAGTTTCCTCAAAGTTCAACAGACATTGAAATCCTGACACCATTAGAGCACAGAGCGACTCTTTCGAGAACTGCTTTTTAGCTTTACAGAAGCTGACCGGCATAGTTATGAGAACAGACTGTTTCTAACAGGGAAGTCAAATACATGCATTTTTCTAATAAGAAACATTCGTTATTCTTATTTACTATGAAGATAAACAGCTAGTCCAGGAATCATCTGAATTTTAATTGTGTTTTAAGACATCACTAATTAGAACCTAAGAAAAGCACTAAAAATACCCAGACATGCAGCTGACATCTCCCTGATTCAACGTGGGAACCTTCTGTGCTAACTTAGCGCAGTGACTAACACAACTGCTTTCAGTATGTGCTCTTCCATGAATACTGTCAAGTACAAGAACTACTTTTTCCTAAATAAGACGGATAGCTAAGATGAGTAGATGTTTTTCCCCCCCACTTCTGAAAACAAATAATTGCATTCAGGAATTCAGTGAAGAAAGCAAACATCCAAAACTTAATATATCCAGAAAGCAGGAGGATCAAGCTGCTGGGAAAACAACTCTTCTGATCTGCATTCCAGGTCCGTCAACTGCAAGTGATTTTTTATTTTTTTTTTAAGCAAAAGCTTCCTTGTGTTTCCACGCTTCTGGTAAAAGTCTGGTTTGGCTCTGACAAAACAGAAAATGAAAGAAGCCATAGTCCAAAAAATAAATAAAAGAATAGGCAAAATCTCAGGAACACTACCAGGTCAGAAAGAGTGGGAATTTTTTGCTCTGTGTATCATATGACACTTCAATATTATTGTTACTTCAGATTAAACTGAAAAATTATCTCAACACTTAGGAGGTTTTCCTGGACACTGGATTCATGTGCCTGTGTTACTCAATTACTCTTCAGTTCTCTAGCTCTACAGCTACCTACACTCTCAGATAATAGCTAAATATCTCGAGAAAATTCTGGAGCAATTAAATAAAATACCAGTAAACCATCCCTTTTCATTTCTGATGAAGTGAGATTTGTTAGAATGGTATGATACTATTTTTCCCATGTTTATTAACACATGAAAGAAGGTAATCAGAAGAACATACCGATGCATTGAAGAATTTTCAGCCACTCAAATATGTAGTTAGAGATAAATTAGAAAAATAATTAATTACAAGTCAAAACTAAAGCAAAGCAAGGTACTATTCCAGTAGGAAAATGTGCCTAATTATTTGTTTTATTTGTATTATCTGTTTAGCTAAAAAGACTAGACTTAGAAAAGAACCAAATAGGAATAGATACTATAAATTATATGTAGGGCCAAAAAAGTTTGAGCAATAACCTCGTATATAAGTAAAAATGAAATATGTTACAGAAAATGTCAGAAAGAGCCTTTAATGTGCATCTGAATAGACTAAAGTGATATGTATCCTGCTCCTTCACAGTTTTCAAAACTTCCGATTCTCTGATGACAAGTAGAGGTATAGTTTCCTACTAATCCTCAACATCAGGGCAACTGAGCATCAAATTGGTTCTCAAATTCAAGTGACCAAATTCAAAAGCTGTGGCTTAGGAGCTGAGAAAAAAAAATTTAAACTACTCCAAGGTCCTTTAACAGTCTTTTATCTAGTTTTGAAATTAATTGCTTATCCACAACTTGCTTCTTTTTACTGGATTTCATCATGCAGCGCTCAGCCTTTGGAACAGAGAATACCCAAGTGTTGAAGAACTAGAAGTACGCTGAGCTTCACTGACAGCAGACTGCTCAGCTTCGTGTGCCTCCGTTTATACAGTAGCTCAGTGGAGTTTGCACATGAACCATGGTCACGTCACAGTCGGAGAAGGCTAACTATATCCCTTCTATTTAGAGAAACTCCCAACAGTTTGGAATGACTTTTCTCAGGTTTAGTACCTGAAAAAGGATATACTTAATGTTTGTGTCTTGACAGCTGCATATTTGCATTTGAACTAGTTAACCTTAAGAAAACTGGACAGTGATTTACTCTCCCTAATTATACGCAAGGGCTATGCTATCTGGACAAGTTTCAGATCTTGTTATAGGAGTATTTCTCTCCCAATGAAACCTTGCTCACACTTGTTCATCATCTACTGCCTCGTCTAGGATAATTCCAAATGTGTGAAGCAATACTCCTTTTACCATTTCCTTGAGGAAGCTAGTAGGCCTGTAGTAAATATTTTATGCTGAAATGTACGTTCAGCTCTTCTTTTTTTCATTTTAAGTCATCATTGCTAAACCCACCAACCACCTACTTGAATTAAAATCTACCTGCCCATACCATTTCCTTCATAAAACACTAATGAGATTGTGAAACATCCTGATTTTAAAACATTATGCCAGATAATTTGACACTCCCATCAAGGGCATCTCAAAGATGATGGATGAAGTCCTCAAGTTCAGATTTGGAGGGAATTATTTTGTAATGTAATGAAAAGGCTTCTCCAGATTTAAGAATCTATTCCATTGACTATGACACTAACATTTAAGAAGATAGATTTTACAGATCTATATTATTAGTTTCTTGCTTTAGGATTTCACATATGCTGAAGAATTTGACCTCATCAGCTTATCGCAAATTCAAGGACATTCAACATTAGTCACCTATTTTGTTTTGAAATAGAAGACAGATCAAAATCCAAAGGATATTTCACACAAAATATATGCACAAACAAAGAGAGACAGAAAAGCAATTACTGGGAATCTTAAAGTGCCAACAAGGACAAAACCAAGAACATCTAATAATTTATCCTCCGGCAACAAAAAAATCTTATACATATATGAAAACTGTTTAATTAGCCACACTGGAAAGATCAGTGGTCTATATCCAGAAACTACCATTTCAGCATGAAGATATTTAAAGGTAAATAAATTCCAGTCATTTGCAGAAACATAATATTCTAAGAAAAATGGCAACAGTCTGACTCAACTTTGGTAAACATTAGCAAATACTGACATGGGTGATTGTTTCAGAACTGGAGCATCACCTACTCGCAGACAGTTAACCAGCTGGATTGAGCAATGAGCAAACCCAGGCACAGATACTAATACACTTGGTTGAAAGACGACTGCTGTTACACATGCATCAAGGAGGGTGCCAAACTCTGTGCTCTTAAATACATCTAGCTGTAAAAGAATAAGACCTTCATCAAGTGAAGAGTTTCAGATAGATTCTGTCTGGGAACTGAAAACTGCTAAAAAATCAATCATAGAAAAATCTAGGTTGGAGGGAACCCTCAGAGATCATCTGATATAACTTTTCATTGAAAGCAGGGCCTTAAGTTATGATTTGTGAGACCCTGTGAAGTCAAGTCTTAAATATTCCCAGCAAGGGAGTTTCCACCACTTCTCTGGACAGTGTATTCCGGTGTTTAATAGCTCTTATGGTGGCTGTTTTTCACATATCCAGATAAGTTCCCCCTGAAACTGACTGTGTCTGTTGCCTCTTCTTCTGTCACCTTGTGAAGAGAGACCACCTCCATCTTCTCTACAACTTTTAGCTATTGGAAGACTATGATCAGATCCCTCTCTTCTCTAGGCTGAACAAACACAATTCTTCATTTTCTTTCAGCCTTTCCTCATATCCCGCATTATCTAGCCCTCTAGCTGCCTTGGTTGCCTTCTGCTAGACCCTCTCCAGTTTTTCAATGCATCTGGTGAACTGAGGAAGTAGAAGTGGACACAATATTCCAGATGTGATCTAACAAGCACCAGGCAGACTGCAATAATTACACCCCTGATTTGCTGGCTAAACACCTGCTGGCACAGCCCGAGACACAGTCTGCCTTCATTACTGCAGGGGCTCACCGCTGCGCATTTTAGCTGGCGATCCACCCTGACAGCGAGGCCCTTTGCAGTAGAGCTACACCCAGTCAGGCAGAACCCTGCCTATGCTACTGCCTCGGATCGGTCTGTCCCACGTCCAGGGCTTTATATTTATCTCTGTTGAACTTCACGCAATTCTTGTTGGACCCATCTTCCAATTCATTGAGATATCTCTCAGTGATTAATTTTCCTTCTGGTGCATCTGTCCCATATCCAGTTTGGAGTCATCTGTAAACTGCATAACTATCCATTCAGTCCAGTCATCCGGATGGTTTATAAAACCACTGAGTGATACTGGAGTCAGTTCTGTCCCCTGAAGAACTGCACTTGTGACCAGCTGGCAGTTCAGCTTTGAGCCACTAACTACTGCCCTTTGGGCTTGGCTTTCCACCTCTGCTCCAGTCCATCTCTCACGAGTTTGTCAACAAGGACCTTGTGGCAGCCAAAGGGAGTGTATTCATTCATGATATACATAAAACATTCACAAATTCTTAAGTTAATTCTATAACATGCTTTTTAAGTCAAATTAGCTTGAAATTTTGAATCTCTTACTTAAAGGAAAGAGAAACACCTTTTTAACAGAAATTAAAATTCAGCTGTTTCTCTTTTCTTGTTATCCAATTATGAGCGCACTGAAGTTTAAGATACTATGTTCTGCAAGTTTCTCCAAATATTTTATAACTACGAGATACCAAAAGAAAAATATTCACCAGAAAAGAGATCTAGCTTATAACTGCCGCTCTGCAAAGTAGTTCAAATCCTCTGAGGTTCTTCCAAATGAGGAAGATAAAGCCTTGTGGGATTAAATGCAGAATAAGAAAGTAAATATAACCACTACTCAGACATTTCTGAGACAGACATTTCAGACAGATCTACTTAGACACTTCAAGGAGCAGCATTTATGGTAAAATAAACGAAACATTAACCCTATAGGACTGACTAGCTACATGAAAATGCCCTTTTAAATATTTTTAATTTCCAGTAGAGATATCAAAGTCCATTTGAAATGCAGATAAGCATGGTCATTTTAAAATAAACTGTCAAAAAATACATTCTCAGTTTTCAAGAGCATGACGAATTAATATTGACAAGACATTATAAACCACAGTCAATATTAAAAGCTCCAATTTTCACAGAATATTAATTCCATTGATTGCATCTCCCACTATAGCAATTTTGAATAAATCAGCTTAAGCAATGCAAGAAAAGCTAGAGTTCCACCGATAACAACAATACAAGTGAATATTTTCATAAATGAGGAACTACGACAACAATTTGCCCTTTCATATATGGAATGAAGGATAACAATCTAGAGTCTCCATTTGGACTAGAACCTAGAAAGGATAAAGGGCATGAATTAAGACTACATGAGGGACAAAAAATTCCTCCTGAATAAGGTCACCCTTTATGAAAAGTGAAATAAGTTGTCTTAAAATGACATTTTCGAGGACATGGTCATTAATTGTGTCGGGTTTTTTCTAGGTCAACATCTTCACTCATCTTTTTCCTGTTTTGCAGTCCTGTCACCTTGCGTTCCTCCCTCTCTTGCTTGAGGACATAAAGAGCCTTACCTAGCCTAGGCAGGTAAAGCAAAGCAGCAGTACAAACTACTTGTTTAGTAGCAGAACTGCAAAAAGGATTGTAGGAGATAAACTCTTTGTGCTTTCACACAGCCCACACAAGCATTAGCTTAAAATATCACTGTAATGTATTTTTCAGTGTCACTTGCTGTTTATTCTACTTAATGATCCTTTCATTTTTTTTTTGCGTGTGTGCACAGAATCTCAATACTGCTTTAGTAATAGATGATGATGAGACTATGCATCTTAGTGGCTACAATTATTAGGTTAATAAACAATGTACTGTATTGCAGCTATAACTGTCTTGCTTATGAATAGATTCAAAGATATTAGTTTATTGTTACTAATTTAGGTTAAATACACTTGAATTTAAGCTGTTAAACCATGAAGTTCTTACAACACTCAAATTGTACAAGCAAACTACAAAATCTCACTCACTTTTTCAGACCACTATGTAACAAAATGCACCTGAACTATAGTTAACAGCTGATCAACTAAAATACTTAGAAATACCAAATAAACACTCCAGAATAGATGGTGGGCATTCAGAACCTCAAATCATTAAACCCTTAGCCTAACACACTTGACAGATTAGTGCCATCTAGACGAATCATAGGAAAAAAAATGAGTTCAAAATAAGTGTTACGGTTTATCATGCAATATACTCTTTCAATTAGAAATATTCACAAACCAGAATTAAAAGCAAGGATGGTAAGGAAGCATCCTGAAAGCGTTATTACTATCGTAATTGCTTGTTACTGAAGTCACCTTCAGGTGGTGTTTCATCACTTGCCTCACTACTTCCATCTGGTATTGCTCCAGGTTAATGCCACCGGGAATACAGCTAGAGTTCTGTTACCTTTCCAGAGCCAGCGTTGTTAATAATTCAGGACCGCAGAGCTGAAATAGGAAGCAATGAACAAGGCATAACCTACGATTCCTATTTGTCACATCTAATAACAGCATAAAGGAACACGCTAATTTGTTGCTGTTTGATGTCTCCACAGAGGAGGAAAAAACCCATAAAACCTGGCTTTTCCTTATCACTCCTACCCAAATACAGAAAATAAGTTGCAACTTCCCAAAAAGCTTTAAGGTAGGATACTAGTTTAAAGCATTCAGTAAGGAGGACTGTGCTACTGATGATTTTGGCAAAACAGCAGCTCCCAGCTCCCACAGGATTTCAGCTGGCAACACATGACACTTGGTCTCAAATAGAGGGCAGTTCCCCACAGCTCAGAAGTTGCTTGCAGACAAAATAACTGCTCGGCTTGGGGTGAAATAGCCTGCAGTACACCACCTGCGGCTACACATCACAATTCCCGTCTCACAATGTTTCACTGCATCCCACAGAATGATTAATGTTGCTGTATAAAAATACGTTCTCTCACACATTGCCACTCTGACACAGAAATCCCTTCCTGATTAGAACTAGCAGGCAGGCAGAACCAAGGTGAGAAGAAAAGCCACAAATTTCAGTATTTAACCAGCTTTTATGCTGTTTTGTATTTCTATTATCTTGATTATTATGTTTGCCTGGTAAATATCCACTTGTTGGTTGATTGTAACTGTTGCCTGGTAATAATCTCTCAGCAAGAGAAAGGCAAGCCCTTGTGTGGTGATGACTGAACTGATTTCAGCAACAGGTCTGGAGGAGACCTAAAAATATCCAGGTATTTCTCTGTCCTTCTGAAAAATAACCCCTTGGATACTCATGAGCCATAAGGTCACAAATAAGCTTCTGGGGATAGGGGGGAAGCTTTTTTTCTTTTTAAAATAACAAATAGCATACATTCCCTAAATATTTCCATGTAGTTTCACATCTCAACTTCTTCAAAACTAAGCAAAGAGGTTTGTGTGTGTGTCCCTCCCCTTTGGTTTGTTTAAAGATCAATATTTTCAACTAGAATCCAGAGGAAAGATCTCCAGGAGGTAATTCAGACCTGATACAGAAACAGAGGACATCTGGTGGTGTTTTGTTGTTAGTGTATGCAAACAGCAAACCAATTCATACCTGCGTGCAACTGCACCAGCAGTAATTAACGTAACCCATACTTTAAATAAAAAAAAGTAAAATTAAGTGATGGAAGATTTAAAATAATGTAATCACAAAACCACACAGAAATTTAAAACAGACGATACAAGTTTCCTATTCCAGATGCTGCCACTACTTTATGAAAATTACTCTTTACAGAGTTACAATGGTTACACACACAAGAAGTAGCAACTCTATGATCATAGGAGGCTGCCACCTCCAACGGACACATGCTGTGGAAAAGTAGGACAGATTCCCTACTACTGAAAAACTAAAGGACACAAAGTTGTCAGCTTTGTTGGAGGAATACCCACAGAGGCAAGAGCAGAGGAAGAACCTAACGAGCTTATTCTCGGGAAGCAGTATCACCACCAGTGAGGCACTCACCACCACAGCATTTCTGACGCCATGGAGAACCGCTGGTCCATACAGAAGTGCACAGGGGAGCTGAGCCCGGTTCCAATCCACCAGATCAACTCATGGATCGACAGACCATAAGTATTCAGATTTCCATATTGTTAGTGAAAAGTGATATTTTGAGCTGAACATGCTGGTATTAAGACAAGTCTGTGAAGATCTGACACTGAAGCTTTCTAGAATGTGATGCTTAGCATATGCATTGAGCTGTATATACCACTTGGAATTCAGGCACGGAGCAGTCAACATCCATGAGACTCCTTGACTCTAAGGACCTAGAGAACACAGGGGCAGGGCAGAACCAAAAACTCCCCCTGTAGATTAGCTTTCTAGTTATGTGGGGGGCTATTCAAAGCCTACATTTTATTGCCAGTGGCAAAAACTGAAATAAAGGCTCAAGGTTAGACTTTTGTCATGCTCTCTCATGAGAAATATACTACAGTAAGTATTAGAACTTGCTTGACTGAAAAAGAACGAATAAAAGGAAAACACGACTGTGCAAGATACAGATTATTGCACCCTTCCTTATACAACTTTAATGCATAGAATCTATCACAGCCAAGATTTCTAAGTGAGAAAATGTTATAAAAAACCCAACCAAGTACTTGTATCTTTTGAACCAGGACTGTCAACAGAAGAAGAAATCTTATCATCTCTTGTTTGTACCAGCACAAACATGTGTGGTAAAGCACATTAGTGACCTGGTTAAAACTAGACTGGTTTAAAAAAAACCCACAAAAACAACCAAACCACAGTTGGTTTTAACCCACATCAATTCCCCAATCTGTTCTGATATGCAGCCACGCAAACACCTACACTGATACAAGCGGCTAGAAGAAAACTGCTCCCTTCAACAGCAGTGCTGGCTGAAAGCATAAATGAAACTTGAGACCTTCTGGTGTTTGCAGATTTTCTTACCAAAGTTAGCAAAGCAAAAGTTAGACTGAAAAACAGACTAGAGGCCAAGTTCAAAATCAGTACAAGACATAAGATAATTTTACCTAAACTTTAAGATAAACTCTTGACAGACTCTCAAAATCTTCTCCCAGACCACGAGCTATTAGTCTCAAAATTAACTGTGCTAGTGGACACAAAATCAATTTAAAGATCAGTAACAGATACAAGAAACAAGATTTAGATATAGTCTAAAATACATAAGAGCTGGTTAAGGAAATACGGCAAAGAACACAGATACAGAAAAGTTGGAAAACAAGACCTTTAAAGTTATATAAACAAAATCCACCTTGGAGGTCTCAAGGAAAGATTTTGAGCTGGTAAGATAAAAATCAAGATGGACAACTCTGCAATACTCTAGCAATCCTGTTCCCTAGATTTTCTGTAATACGCAAATATTCAAGCAAAAGTACTCCCAGTATCTTACTCCCTCTGAAGAACTTGCTTGGTTACCTAAGGTAATAAATAACACCTAATTTTATATACCAACCAAGAGTATAATAACTTCCTTCTGGAAGGTTACCAGTCCATCTGTTCTCTTTTACTTAATTATTAGAGTAAGTGCACTCCAGGTCAATATCATCCATAAAAATGTATTTAATGACCTTTTGCTTTTATTTTTATTTCATGAAATTACAAGATGAAATAAGTTACCTGTTTTTCAGAGCTACAGACTTAAGACTTCCAAGCAAACAGGTACAACAAATCCAACACAGCAAACTCACAGAAGCATAGCATTCTTTCTCTGAACTACTTCCCATTTCATTAACCTCCTGAATGCAATTTAAAGGCAGGCTGGGATAGAGGGTCTTCCTTATTAGCTAATCATTTTAACTCATAACATCTTATCTCAATTAAACATTTTTATACCTTCTCCTTACTCGCGCTTTCCTCCAGATAATTCTACCAGTGAGCCACTGTTGTTGTTCTCTCCTCTGCTCATCTTTTTAGTAAAAATAATGATGGCAAATTATGGATCTTTTCTTTTCTTGAGCTTGTGGGTAGCTACAAAGAAGATGAAGGTGAAATAAGCTTAGAAAATAAACTTGACCAATAAGTGAGTCTAGATATTTGAAAGCTTTCTCATTAAGCTTTCCAAGTGGTGCCAAGAAGAACTAGTTGAGCAATATCAGATGCCTGCACCGCCTTTGTCAGATAATTTAAATTCTTAAGTAATCAAATTAGATTGTTTACCAACCAGACAGGAGTTGCCATTTATAGCAGCCTGCAACAAACACAGTCCCACAATTTAAAGGCGACTCCGATAAGTTTCAGCAAGTATACTAAAAAATGGACCATTCAGCAACTTTATTCACATTGGTGCTTGAAAATGTGCCAAATTAGTACTAGTTAAAAAACCTATATAAAGCCAATACGTCAATGGGTAAACTATCACTTAATATAATTTGCGTCCCAATGTTTTAGTCAGGATGACAAATATCAGATAGTGCCCCCAAAAATGTTTCTTTAGATACTTACATAAATTGTGCTTTAGAGTTAGATCCTTCTCTCAAAAGTAATACAAAACCTTTTGCTAACGTAAGCGGTAGGAAAGAATTTGGAATGTGAGCTCAACAAATCTACCTCTCTTTATATTGTGTGCCATGAAGTATTTAAATTATAAACTATAATTATTATAGGCTAATATAGCAATTAATATCTATATATTATTAATGGAATTCTTAATGAAAATACTTTTATTAAGGAAAGAACAAGGTCTGTGATCAAAAATGACTAGTTAAATCAGTGCAAAGACCCTACTAGGTACCGAATCTCAATCTTAGTAGAAAACAAAAGTCTCCAAACCCCAGACATAGTTGGACTTTTGGGACTTTATTCTTTTAGTGGTAGGGTGAGTATTTAGAGCAGAAGCTTCAGCAGGAAGAGTCTGGCTCTCTGTTGTCATTTGATGGAGAAAAGCTCGGGAGAGTAGAGGTCTCGTGCAGGTTTATGATGGCACTCACCTCACATAATTAAAGTTTTATATTATTTGCCACACAGTAACAAGGATTGTTCTCTTGCCTCAGGTGCTCCCTTCCAATAATCCTAATGGCCAGGTTCATACAATTTATCACACGCCAGTTTATCATCACAAGAACAATTGCACAGGGGGTGACTTAACTGTGTGAATCGAAGTCTTTTCTGTAATAGGGAGTTCCAGATCCTTTCATATGCTCGTTTTAAGCAGATGTTATGAGTACAGTGATGTCTAAAGGCCTAATAACGTTTGCAATTTAGCCTAAGTACAAAATTTAGCCTGGCAGTGCCTCAGAGTGGATGCAGCCTCCCAGCCTCTCCTCGGAGCAGCGTGCGGAATGTGGGCTTTGGGAAGACAGATGCAAGGAAGCATAAAATCGTGAGACAACAACATCCACTGCTACCTCTTGAGCCATTTTTATACATTTAGTACTTGCATTGAGTTGTCATGTGGGACTTGAGGATGAAAACCACGCCAGGCGCAGCACGAGGAAAGTGTGAGACTACCGTGACCACGATGATTAAACGCTGTGGGCTTTCTGTTTTTTGTAGCAGGGGGNGGTCCTGGCGCATTTCCCTCAGGAGCTCAGCTTGGCCTTCGCCTACGGGTCCGGGGTGTTCCGGCAGGCGGGGGCACCGGCCGGGCCGGGCGAGGTGAGCGCGGCGGCCAGACCCGGGTCGGGCCGGCCCCTCGGCGTCCGCCCCGGGCCCTGCGCGTTTCGGTTACCGGCGTGGAGGCGGCGCAGTGCGTTACCCGGCGCTGCCTCTGGCCTGTGCGGGAGAAGGGGCGAACTCCCCCCGAATTCCTTCAGCAAGCGGAGCGTTAGCGCGGGCCGGGCCGGGCCGGGCCGCGGTGGGGTCTGCTGCCCGCCCGCGGCCTCCGCGGTGGTCCCTGAGGGTGGCTGTGGCACCGTTGGGGGGGTTCAGGTGGCCCTTTATTTAGGCTTGTGGCGGCCAACGGCGCGTCAGGGCTCACTTACTGATAGTTTTGGAAAAGAGTTAAAGCTCGTGCACCTCATGAAGATAATTTAGGCAAAATCCACTGCTACAGTTCGGTGCCGTTCTTGGCGCTTCCTCATCGTTTGCGGCCAGGCTGCTTGGAAATAGTGATACTAATTTATTTATTTTAAATTCTTCTAAAATTTAAAGTAAATGTGTATGACCTTTTTAAAATTGTTAATAGGCAGCNAAAAAAGGGTGGGGGGAGAGAAATAATCGAAGAAGGGGCACAGAACTGCGGGGACCTGAAATAATTAAACTGAGAAGGGGATGGGCGGGTGAAGACCGGAAAGTTAAAGCCATCCGGTGAATATAACCCCGCCGCCGCCCCCGGGCTCNCATTGCTCACTATGGCTTGCCTGTTAAGCACTCCCTGCAAATGTGACTTTAAATTTACTGTCCCATTTTCTTTTCTGAAAAAGGGAAAGGCAGAGGATAACAAGAATTTCAGAGCTCTAACAGCATCTCATCTCCACGCTAAAGAATGAGGGGAAAAAAGGTAGCTAACAGAATATCTTTTCGGTAGTATTAACTGGTTAGCAGCCCGGAGAGCCACAGGGAGTAGTAGGCCTAACAAATTTGAAGCAATGCCACTCCAAATATTAGTTTGTTGTGGATATGAGTTGTAAACTGTCAACTTGTCTGTGTTGATTGATTTCTTCAGGAGAGGGGGGCATGCCTTGTAACCTACCAGCCTCTGGGGTTTGGATTGTTTTGTTGACAAAAGCAAGCGAATACGCTAGAAGTGTAGTTTCTTGCTGGCAGCTCTAAGCTGGCTTTCTCTACCCACATCTCCTAATTCATGGCCTCGCATGGTAGCGAAAGGCCTGTTCGTTAGCCGTCTGAGCTGTGAACTAGGAGGATGATCTCATCACATGCTCCCTTGTTTCAGAGGGCTGCAAGTTGGTCACTTAACCAGGAGGACAGGAAGATTTTGTGCCATCTCTGCTACGCTGAGTAGAAAATATACTTCATCAGAACCTTTACGCTGTGCTTGACATTAGTGCTTGTGGTTTGATGGTGGTTTTTTTTTTCTTTGCTTGTGAAAAATTATTATCTGGTAGTTTGATACTATGCATGTCTTATATTAACATCGCTTGCTTCCTGACATGTAAACCCTAATGCTTTTCTTCTTATCCACAGAATAATATGCTGGACTTCGTGTTTGCTGTTGATGATTCTGTGACCTGGCACATGATGAACTTGTTAAAGAACAGGAGTCATTATTCTTTCCTAAAAGTTTTTGGGCCCAAACATATAAGTAGTGTACAGAGCTATGGAGCAGGGATTTACTACAATACTTTAGTGCCATGTAATGGTAGGGTAAGTACAATCAGTTTGAGTAAATAAAGTCAAATGTTTGTGTTGGAAGTATTAAAATGATTAGCTTAGCTAGCTAAGCTTTACTAGATTGTCCAGCAAGTCCTCCTCCTGCCTCTATGTGGTAGACTGTGTTTGGTAAGGAGGTGTGCAGATAGGAGTCAGGGGAGGGAAACTCTGTATTTGTCTGTCTTAGTGTTGATTTTGGGTAGCTTTTGCTATGTGGTAGCAAACTGTATATAGGAAAGTAAGTTCTTTTAAGAAAGATGGGAAATGAAGGACAGTCATGGAAAAATGCCATGTGAGCAATCTATACGGAAGTTTCTCAGACCACGCGTGGTTGCAGTAAGGTTGGGTGCGTGTCAGAGTTCTTCATAGAAAGTTGGAGAGGTAGATAAAGTAGTCTTATTATATACTTGCTATTTTGTTTGAAGGCATCTGTATGAGGCAAGAATTTGGGGTTTAAACCTTGTTCACTTTATGTAAAAAGGGATTTTATTTTATTTTAAGGACCAATGATCTTTACTCTGAAATTCTGTTCTTAGCTCTTTATGCTCCTATCTTATGCTGTAATGGCTCAGTCATACCACAGGCTGTGGTCCTTTCTTATCCAGAAATTCATGAGTTGACTGCCTTGTTGTGGTAATAATCTTTGGAAACCCAGGAAGTGCAAATTTGTAATAAACTGTTGAAAGTTTGTCTTTTTTCCAGTTGCATAAAATGAACTACAAAATCAAAATTTGTTTTCTAATATCAAAGAGCAAAAGAAAAAGCTCCCTGATACTCACCCCACCCCTCAATAATGGTACACATAAACGTCTAGGAGTTTTGTTTATTTTAGATCTCTGACAAACTATTTCTTGAGAGTTTTCAATGTCATAAAGGATACTGTGGATTATTCCAACTATAGTCATGTTTGGCTGGTACAACCTTTTTAAAGCTGGCTGGTATAACCTTTCCAGAATTGTTTTATGAAGAGCTGTACTTAAATGTTCAGATCTCCTCAGTGTCAATGTCTGTCTAGCCTAGGTTTCTTTGGGATTTAAAGTCTTTTGCTTTAGTGATTGATCTTGGGGTGACTTTATTGTAACTTTGATTGTAGAAAGAATCTGAGAGGGTTCTGTGCACGTTCCCATGGTTTTTTAGGGTGTTTTTTTCAGAAGTTTGCATATGAACAGGAAACAGGAATTTTTTTTTATTTTTTTTTTTTGCATCCTGTGTTCATTAAAACATTAAAACGTTCTAATGTTATGCATCCTTTTTTTTTTGGAGGTGTGTGTTCCTTAGAATTAATGACAGTTACAGTAAGTAAGTATTACGTTTCATATAGTGAAACTGGTGCAGGTGTAGGTTTTTTTTAAAGCCTTTATTTTGCTTTTTTCCAGATGATAAAATATGGTGTAATTAGCACTGATACCCTGATCGACGATTTACTTCACTGGAAAACTCTCTATGTCGCTGGGCGCCTACAAAAACCGGTAACTGTTAGTCTCTTCAGTTGTCTGTCTTGAAATGCAGGAAATTACAGGGCTGGAAAATTATCAGTTGTAGTTTTAACTTCAACTGCTAAGGATCTGTGTGTCAGTATGGAACGAAAAATCTGCCCTGATTTAGGGGTCTAGTCCTAGAGGGATAATCTTTCAGAGAGGAAGTGAAATGTTACGCAAAAAAACCTAAAGGTAGGTATATTAATCACAGTTTTCTGCCTCTAGTAAATCTTGAAAAACTGGACTATATTGAAGTCCCTTTAATGTTAAATGCAATATTTACCTTTTATAACAAATTACAGGAGTTGCCAAAATTTAACACAGTTAAATAATGGAAATCTTAAAAGATGAAAGCTGCTTTGCTGTGCAGTTACTGCTGAGTTCATTGTGCTGTTAAAGCATCTGTAACTGGCTGAACCATGTGTTAAGAATGTTGTTTTTTCTCCTCCTTGTTTGTGTCAAAGAAAATGAGGTCTTTGCTTACCCATGAGTGCCTGATTTGGGCTGCTTTCAGCAGATGGCAGCAGTGCTAATTTCTTAAAATTTCTTAAGAGTGGAGGGGTGAAGGAGAGGAGAACTCGGTTCACATCTTACAATAGAAGTAATTATGCTTTTAACTAAAAATTTGGAGTGAAAGTTTGAATAGGTTGTCTCAGCGCAACTGGCTTTGCTGTGTCTCCAGGGGTGTGTTATAGCATGATACAGGTTAGAACAACTGTTATCTTTATAAAGAATGAAACTTAATACATTGAGAAAAATAACTGAAGGAAGAATTGTGAATTTTCGCGTTTACAGTTAATACTGAATATTTATTTTCAGTGTAACGCTGCTGCTTTGATTTATTTTAGGATTTTTCATTTTAGTATGTATAAATTGTGCTTCTTATCTTTTGATTAAATTCAGTAGGAGGACATACTTGCATAAGAAGGCAGAATTTGGTATTTTATTTGTTTGCTAACGAGACAGTGGAGATATTGTGTAATAGAGAAAAGTCCAGATTATTTTCATAAAACTTGCAGGAATTTGCATTGAGTAAAGGCTGCAGAACTTAAACTGGAATTGGACTGAAAAATTTCTTGGTGAATGTTTGAACTGTCTCATCCTGTAGAATCTATAAAATCACTAACTAGGATTTTGAATGTTACGCTGTGTTGAACAGAAATGACCAAATGATTTGTTTAGATCTGTTGTACGGGTTTCAAATGTCTGCTGGTTCTGGCTTCACAATAATTAGATGTTTTGATATATACGTTGTAAGTGGTAGTGCTAGAAAGCTTTTTTTACCTCCTTAAAAATGTACAATAAGCTGCTTTTGGAAGGGATGCAGGGTTAGTTTTGTTTTATTATACACTCTAATCTCTCACATGCCATTTGCCGTTTCTGGTAGTTCTGGATGCAGTGACTGAAGCCAGATTAATATTTTTTAAGAGTTTGTTTGGGAATTTCCTCCTCACTCTTATATAGTGGAGGAAGAGCCCAGCGCTTTCTGGTGTTCCATTACGAACCTGTCACTCTGAGTGAAAGCTATCCAAGCTCTTCCAGCACATGAGCTGAAACATTTGCTCTATCTTGAAAATCTTGGCTTAATTTTCACTGGAGGTTTTGTTTCTGTTATAAACTGGTTGCCTTGACCAAGTATTCTTTCCAGAATGTTTGGCAGAAAGATGGATTTGGAATTGCCACTTAGAAATGCTAACTTTTCTTCCCAGGCTTCTTTCTTTGTGTTAAAAGTTTATTGGGTTTTCATCCTAGGTGAAGTTTATAATGCTGATCAGCAAACCCGTTTAACTGTATTGAAAAATTGAATAAATTTAGCTGTAATTTCTCCATAACTGACAGGTTTCCTGGAGGAAAAAAAAATAAATGCTGCTGTACCCAAAAAGTAAAATAAATAAGCTCAAGTGACACATAATGGTTTTCAGAGGAAGATTTTAAAAAGCATCTGAAGTGTTGCTGAATTTTTGTTAAACATAGACTGTACGTAATTGTTTTAGTGTAAGCAGCTGTATTTACTGTTGTCCTGGAGAAAATATTAAGAGAAGCAAGTGTTTAATAAATTGAAGTGAGGTGAGAGAGAGGAGCATGAATAGTGTATAGAAATATACTTTTTGGAGGCGTCTTGGGAGATTTAGGGTTTCTTATATTATAAGAATTACCATGAAGGAGTGCAGAGCACCTGTTTGTTTACAGAATTGTTCCATTGTCCAAATCTCAAAAAGCATTTTTAGAAAGACATGGAAAAATCCTCTTATTGTGATATTTAGTAGAGTGTGTATGTGGCTAAATGGCAAACTGGAATAGTGCTTTTGATGCGTTTCATTCTGTAATGAAATTTTCTTTGTTGATATTGTTTGTCTGTAAGTGTCTTTGTGTACATGCCTGCAGTTTCTGGTATATGAATTTCCTAGCAGGAAGGTAGTACGTTTCCTGCTTTAGACTGTTGTGATGACAGAGGATCATGCTTATTTATATAATTGAATATGTCCCTCATGTAATATATTTAAAAATTTTTAAGTTTCAGCTGTACTGTCAGATAACTGAGTTCTGTCTACGGTGTAAAACCAGAATAAATTGGCTGCTTCTTTCCCCCTTATGTGGTATGGTACAGTGAGTAGTTCTGATCCTAAGTTCTCTGTACTGTGAAAAAGCCTTCCTTAATTTTTCAGATTTACCTTAAGATGCAACAGTCATCCTTGTCATACCTTGGTGATAACTCTTGCCCTCTGTCTTCCTGGGAGATTTCTACACTGTTTAAAATCTGTTTGTAAATGGTATCCTTACTGCAGTGTTTCAAGCATTTAAATCCTGCAGCCTAGCGTATTATTTCCCTTTGAAAAAAAATCTGTTTTATGTTAGAGAGTAGTTTTAGCAAAGGAGGAGATTATTCCTTTTACTTCACTACAAGTCCGTGGTCTTCTATGAGGAGGACTAGCACTTCTGAGTTTCCTATTTGGAAAGGCTGTAACTGTGGTGTTCTTAAAACATGTCCATAAATTGATGTTATTTTCAGGGCTAGCCTAAAGCATAAGCAGTTTGCATGACTACATGGGTGGCACAGACTTCTCTCTTTCCTTGGAGTTTCTCTACAGCAGCAAGTTATAAAAGTACATATAACTGAATTAGTTGATGAGATTTTAAATATTAGTTTATGCTCATGAGCAGCCTGTCTTGTTTATTGGATCTTATTTGAGCAAGTCTGTATGAATTCAGTAAACTTCTCCCATGGTTTTTAAGGAAATAAAATTTACTGCAGGCTCCCTGGCAGCTGAATGTGTTGTATTTTAATGTGGTTTATCATTGTCGTTAATGCTAAAAATTACAAAGTAATTTGCAGGAGAAGTTAAGTGGAATTCTGGAATGTTCACTTGTCTTTTTAAAATGAAAATCTTAAAAGGGAAAGCATCCTTCAAAAATCCACTGTGGACCAATTCCAGACTATCATATAGATCTGATGTTAGTCAAACCCACACTTTAGTGCAGAACCACTGAAACAAGCAGCCTGTATGCTGTTGCCTTTACCAACATATAAAAATGAGATATTATTCTAGTTTTATTCCTCTTATAGATTTCACTGTAATAAAAAATTATGTTCTGGATATAGTATAGGCCGTCTGTGACATTGCTTTGTCCATGTCCTTTCTGTAAGAACAATTTTGTGGAGCAGATGTCTGATTCTCTTACTTTCTTTACTGAATCTAGGTTTGGGGTTTGTGTGTTTGTTTGTGTGTTGTTTTTTTTTCTTCATTTACATTCCTAAAAGAAAATATTTAGTCGAAAGTATAACTTAGCTGTTTTGGGCTATATTTGGAGGCAAAATTTCAAGTAATACTGCAACTCATCTGTGTGCGAATGCGCTTTTGGGAAGTAAAAGCAAGTTGGATAGATTTTTTCATACCTGCCAGTGGATTTGCATTTTATGGTATTCTAGAGTAAACAAGTATTAAGAAGCTGCCCTTTATAAGCAAGACCGTATTGCTTAACCAGAACACTTGAAAAAGACAGAAACTCAAAACAGGCAGGTATTCTTGGGAGAGTTGTTTCTGAAAGAGCATAGTTGCCCATCTTGTAAACCAGGCTGACCGCATCTAATGTTCTATAATAATATGTTTCTATATTCAGCAGATCGAAAGATCTGCTTTTTATTCCAGTGTATTTCCATATCCTAGGTGACTGGATTCCGTAGTTGGTTTTGAACAGTTTGAGTGTTTCCTAAAAATAAACTTCTGCTTATGGCATGTAGAAGCACTCAACTTCTGTGTTCTGTTCTTCACGTACATGTGAGTTCCCATTGAGTTCATGTTCTGCTCATACAAAGTGCAAAATAAAGCCTTTCCTCTGCTAGGAGGACAACTAATGTCTAAGAAACTATTTGAAGCATATGATAGAGGAGTCCTCTATTTAAAAAAAAAAGAGAACAAAGATGAATAGGAAAACTTACCTTTTTTTCTGGTATTCCATTGTCTTTCAGTGTGATTGTGGTCTTTTTTTTTTTTATTGCATAATCACATAGAAAGTATTTCTGTTAATGCGTTCATAGTTACTGTTTTGATTAATCCTAAATTCATGAATATGTAAAGGTGAGATTAGTTAATGGCTGTTGCTTATAGCCGCTCCGAATGTGTTTGTAAAAACAGCCTTTTGTAGCAGGCTGTTAATTCTTAAAAATATGTTCCTCTCTCTCCCGCTGTGTAAGCAGAAGGGCATACTCGAGACTTTATTGTACCATAATAATAGGATTTAATCTTAAATAAATTCCTTATTTATTTTTCATATTAGATTGAGTGATGTTTCAAGCTCCATCTTCAGTAACACTTTCCTGAAGTCTTGCTTCTAAATGGCTCTGCTTTTTCAGGTGAAGATACTGACCCAGAGTGAGAACAGCAAGCTGCAGGCTGCTCTTGTTAGCAACCTGAAGAGTGCGGTCACCGCAGCCTTTCTCATGTTACCAGAAAGTTTCTCTGAAGAAGACCTCTATATGCAGATTGCAGGACTCTCCTATTCTGGTTAGTATGTGGGGTCTAAAGTCTCTGCGGAGAAAAGCTGTAGTTGGAGCTGTTGTATCACAGCAGGAAGCGTAAAGCATAATAGGTCGATTGCTCTCTTGCTTTGAGCCTACACAGTTGCATGCTCCAATAACAGTATTTTACTGCTGTGTTATGTAGCTGCTTGTAAAGACTAATTGTTCTTATTCATAGAAAATAGGTGTAGGTACATAAGCAAAACAACTTATACGTCTTGCTTTAGGGACAGCTAAGTATGGGTGATGCAGTATGGTGAAATAATGTGGGGTTTTTTTCTGTTTGTATGGATTGTATTTTGGTTTTAATCGTTCAAAACATTGGAAAAAAATTGTTCTTTCCACACGGTGTAATGTGGATTCATCTGGTAATCTCACCCGTGCTTTGCTATCTCTTAGTTTTTGGATGTGCTGTGTTTAAAGTTCTTACTTAGTTAACTTAAAGATCCACATTATGATTCTTCAGTGTACACTCGCCTCCTGATTGGTATTTGTTGACTCTTTTTGGTAAGAGAATGTCCTCCTTTCTTTAGTTAGGATATTGGTAAAGGAAAAAAATTTTAGATATTACTCCAAAAGACTTTTCAATACAATATTTAATTGTTACAATTTAATTCAGCATTGCTCTTAAACTGTTGATATCCTTAATGAAATCACTGTGAACAGTTTTGATTGGAGTTGCACTTTACACAGCACTTTCTTTGCTCATAAAATAATGCAAGTTTGGCTTTTAAAAAATAAAGCACGGGTAGGCAGGTAGGGTTTATAAGTTGCAGCTTGATTCTACTGAGGGGTTTACTGTTCTTTATGTAGTATGTACAGGTTTTTCTGAATCATCATCTGTTTGAAAGCAACAGTTAAGTCAAGAGGATGGGATGGCTAAGGGTTGCTAACCAGGGATGTTTGCTCCAGAGCTGCATACCTGCCCACCTGAGGCCTGTCCAGGAGTGTCGTTAGATTCTTGGTGGGCACTAGTGACCGAGATACTTCTTTATATATCCTTTGAAACAGTACAGTTAAGCAAAAATGTGGGAGATCAGTCACCGTGCTGTAAGATGTTGAAATTGGCTCTGCTGCATGAACAAAGCTAAAGCAGTAAGACTTCCAGTTATGAATGTTCAAGACAAGAGCTTTCAGTTACATGTTTGTGGATATTTTAATTTGCTGCGATTTTGTTAAGTGTTAAACTTCTCAGAGAGTATACTAGTAGACAGAATTGATTTTATGCGTTACTCTACGCGGTCTCCTTGGAGACTGCCGAAAAGAGTTGTTCACACTTTAATTTGGAAAATGTTTATCCTTGTATTATTTTTTATGCTATTTTTTGAGATCAGTGAGTCAGTACCATTTATATGGGAAGTGTTTGTTTTGTGGCTTGGCATAAATTGAAATAAATGAATGTTATCAAGTTGCCACCTTGCAACAGTGTTTATCTCCTTAATGTGGGAAGTGGGAAAATGAATTGATGGAGGTTCTTGTTTGTTGATATGTGCTGCACTGGGCCTCTAACTCCTGGTTGGTAACCCTGGAAGCTACCAGGATGGTACCTAATAGAGGTAGATGAATGCTCTATTACAGACTGTCTTTTCCCTTATTCTCTTTGAAACTTTCCAGTCACGTGTCATAAAATAGAGTGTAAAGGTCAGTAATGGAACAGCGGATGTTTTATTTTCCTGCCAAAAGGAGTTGCTTTTTGAAACTACTAACAAAATACATGGCTAAGAGGAAAAGGCGATACTGTGATCTTACCATGACTGCCATTAGCTGTACTTCGGGTAATGCCCTTGAAGTGCAGAGACGATGCAAATTGTTTTCTTTCAATATCAGAAAATTGAAGGTTATTTGTTTCTAGATACAAAGTATCGGGGCTGGTCAGTCTGTTTAATAATCTGTTGAAACCAATGTATGGTTGCAAAGAATGTAGCTGTGCTACTGCTGCTTTCCAGGCTGAACTGGACAGCTGGATTTTTTTTGTTTTCCAAGTGAAAATGTGGACACGAGCTGATGACATTACAACATGGCAGAGGCCACATAAAAATTCTGAATCTTATTTTCTGTGCTTGAAGGTATTTGAATAGCATTTTTTGGCTATTAGAAGGTAAACTTCATTGTGGATTATATAGGCATTGGTAGAATTGGAGAATAAAGTTTTAGATGACAGTTTGTACTATGTTGATTTCTGTTACATTCTTTGATGTTTTGTTTTTTTTCCTAATGATTTAACAGTTTTTCTCTTGACTAGGCGATTTCAGAATGATAATAGGAGAAGACAGATCGAAAGTGCAGAACATAGTGAAACCTAATGTTCCCCATTTTCAGAAGCTGTACAGTAACATATTACAGGACTGCCCTCAAGTGGTATATAAGCACCATCTGGGAAGGCTAGAGGCAAGTGTTCTTCAAAACATTTTTAAAACAAGCAAGTGGAAGCGCTTTATCACATTGACAGAAGGCAAGAATTATGCCATACACTAAGGCGAGCAGTTATAGTCACTGTACTTGCTATTTGTTATGTTTCTGTTGTTTAGTTAATTCTGCAGCCAGAAGACTTGCTTTAAATACCAGTCTCTGCATATGTAGTAAGTACTGTTCATTTTCTTTGAGTATGGGCACAGAACTAGAGCCCCAGCAAAGGAACAAGAGAAGATGATTTTAAAACGTGTGTTCTAATGACTACCATATGGTAACAACAGTCTAGGAAGTGATGAATAAGCATATGGTTTGTGTTAAAAAGATTAGGCCGTAACTTAGAGGTGCAACTTTCTGCAATCAAAAACTGCATCTCACAAAAAACCCTAGAGTGCTGGTTATGAAGATCAGTTGACTAAACCCAAATGAAATTCTGGCATTATCTTTAGGTACCCGCACTAAAACAATTTTTTATTTTTTTATTTTGGAAACATATATCCAAAATGACCAGTATCTAGAATTCCATGTTTCTGGGATAAGTTATAAGTGTAGCACTGCAATTAAGGGAGAGGTGCCACAGTCAGGGCAAAGTAGCAGTTTTTTCTCCTGTAGCACGCATGTCTGTGTGTGAATGTTCAAGTGTGTTACACATTTCAACGTGAAGTTACAAATAGCATGGGTTATCTTACGGACGTGGGTATCTCTTTGTCCTCAAGTCACCTTGGTAATTATCTCACGAATGCCTCTTTTTAGGATGTGTCTTTGTTAGAAACTGAAGTATGGATATAAGCAAGCTTGAGTACAGTAAACAATTTTACTGCAAACTTTGGAGTACAGCGCAGGCGAATCTGTATTACACTGCAGCTGTCTCTGTGTTTTCTTATCAATGTGCTTTTGAACAGTTTAGTGGAAGAAATATTTAAAAGAATTTTTAAAAGAATCAGTAATGCTTTCTCTAATAAAATGGCTAGTTAGAATAGTACTCCCTGTTGTGTCGCTTTTAAACAAATCCTGGTAGCATGCTACAAATATGTTGTTGGATAATAAATCTGTCCATAATTTCATAATAGTCATTGAGGCTGTTGACTCAATGCCATCATTTTACCATAGGTTTTGAGGAAAGTGCGTTAATGCTTTATTCCTCACACCTTGGGCTGGTTATTGTCAGTTATTTCCCAGACTGAAGAGAGTAACCACTTTTGAGAGTGCTCTTTAATGCAGGACAGAAACCCCTTCTCCAAGTGCACATCTTCAGAGTTATAGAGAAAATTCTTTCTTAAAAGATTCCTCAAAAACAATTGAAGGCAGACACTAGTTCTTACAGTTCTGGTTCAGGCGTGGATTCCTCCCACATAACATTCAGAGTCTTCTCATTGTCGGCTCCCTCTGTAGTCAGTGGGTGATTCATCTGGATATCATTTTCTCCCCATTGACTAATGGGAGTGTATAGGGTAACTAGACTCCTGTCTGATGTCTCCATGAACTGTCTGAAAAGTTGTGTGGGAAGAATCGAGCTTTTCATATTTTCCTCCAGTTTTGGAGAGATCTGATCCATTATATGTTTTTCACTATTTGTGCTTACATTTTCTATAAATGTGTAGAAGCCTGCACGTTGGTATCATTGTATTCAAAAAAGGGTCATTGAATTTCTGATTTGGATTGGGAAATGTGGAATGAATGTTTCCTTCAAATTATACAAACCAGATGTGGTTCAGTTTAAAGCAGAGAAAATGTTTTTCAAGCTAAACTTGAAATGTGTATGTGTATAGTTTGATTATATTCAGGCAGAAGAAACTCAGCTAAGTGGTCTTTTGGGAACTTTTTTTTTCATTGTAGCGTATTTATGTTTCCAAAAGAAATTGGATAGAGCAGAAATGATACAGCTTCAATGAAAAGTTGCTTGCAGAGGCAGCAAGATCACATCTGTACATTAGTCTTCCCTTGGATAAAAATTAACGTCTTTGCATTGAGTTATTCTTCAGGTTCAGAACTGAGATACTGCATTTCCCAGTGCCTGGGGAGTTTTCATTAGCATTGTCAATGACAATGAAATGGATGGTGTTCTTTGTGATATTCACCAGAGGTCAAAGATAGCCAAAAGACTTTTCTGAGTTCTTTGAAAAAGAGGACTTACTTCATTAACACTGGGTGTTTTTACTGTGTTATTTTTTGTAACGTTCAGATTGATAAAAGTCCAGAAGGTCAATTTACACAACTAATGGCTTTACCAAGGACTCTGCAACAAAAGATAACTTCCCTGGTAGACCCTCCTGGAAAAAACAGAGATGTGGAAGAAATTCTACTGCAAGTTGCCCATGACCCTGACTGCGGATTTGTGGTGCATCAAGGTAGGCCTAGATCACTGTCTCTAATCTCCTTTAAGACCTAATAGATACACAGATTTATTGTACATGTTCTTCTAGTTCAGAAGGATGATTTAGAGAGAAGGAAGAAGAAAACAAGAGGTTTGTCTTGAGGTATATACCTAAAAGCATGGGTTTGGATTTGTTTGATAGCAAACGGGTTCTCTGAAATAATACCAAATAGCATTTCTACTGATCCAGAAAGGTATGTTTTGGTTTGTATTCTGAAAGAAGTGGTCTTTAGTATGGCCTGCTTAGACCATCTAACTCTGTGATGTGTACACCTTCAGGATTTCATTGGCTGGCATAACTTCATCTAAATACTAAGCTATACATCCTACCAGTCATACATTGCAATGCTAAGTTAATTTTCTAGCTTGCACACATCACCCTTCCCAGTCATCGTAGTTAGTCCAGATACGTTAGCTCTGGCAGAGAACTCTGGCTTTGAGGAAAAAGATTGAGGTGTTCCTCATTGTCACAGGTAGCTTCTTGAAACTTCTCAGAGAGTATAGGAGCAGGTTAAAGCTTATCTTGCAGACATCAATGTTTTATTATTCTGCAGAAAAATGAAAATGTTTAGTACTCCAAGAGTCCTTTACATCTTGAAAAAAACCTGACACATCTTCGTTCCACATGGCCAATTTTGCAAGCTCCTTGAGCACTGCAAAAACTCCCTTGATGCCTGAGAGGCCTTAGGCCCTAGCCAGCTGCTGAGGGAGGTCTTAGGCTGATTTCTGTTTGGGGAAATAAAGCTCCTGGGAGATAGAGTTCTCTGTTGACAATATAGGATGAATTGCACCTGGACATCAAGGTGTCCAGCTTCTTTCATCTCAGTCTGTGGCAGCTTCTACACTACTATGGCTGGACTGCAATAGGAATGTGATAATAGCTGAATCTGGGAGCAGGAGTTGCAGTGGTTGTGAGCTGCATATAGTGTCAGAGCTCCAAGTGGCCTACCCTGAGCTAACTATCCTAGTGGTTGTGTTTCGGTAGGATATTGCAGGCATGGCCCTGACTGTGGACTGCACAGTGATGCAGCAGTTCAGTATCAGAACGTTGGTTAGCAGTTTATACGCTTAGGGGAACAAATCAAACCCCCTCTTTCACTTTTGTGGCTGAAAGATTTTCCCAATTCAAGAATTGGGGTAAAGGACAGGACAAGCCATTTGGTAATCCTGCGAGACAAAGCTGATTACACAAGTTGAATTGCATCGTCCCTGGGTATTTTATTAGTTCAGTGTGATTTCCTTCCTTCTCCTCTCTGCCCCTGCGCCCCAGATTATTTCCTGGTGGAATATTGTATCCCTGTTACTTATTCATGGATTTCTCTATGTTCTTCATTTGTTCTTCATTATGGAAATACTTGTGGAAGAAGGATTTTAAAATAGTATTTGAAATTATATTCTACATTCTGGTTAACGCAGAAGAGTAACTTCCAGTTTGAAAGACTAACTCTGCTGCACTTCTAAATTTTTAAGTATTTAGTAGTTTTGTTCTGCACATAGCAGTATGCTTTTATATATATGTGTTACAACAGATAAAACTTGGTACTTTTCAAAAAAAGTTTTAATGTTTTGTTTACTATTCCACTAATACCTAAGAACCACTGGACAGGTAGTATTGAATGTGCCGCAGTGCCAAGTGGTAAACAAGCCCTGTCTCCAAAAGCTGATAATTTAAAAAAGGCAGACAAACACTGCACAATATAGGCATCTCTGCTTGATCAGAGAAGTGCAAAATCCCAATTTCACGTTGAAGGAAACAATGAATATAATTTGTTCTGCTCTAGAAAGTTAATATGCCAGCACTTAAATGAAACAACTCTGTATCCTTTGTGACTAATCATCTTAGTAGAGAAATCATGGGAACACTAAATGAATTAATTTGAATAGTTCCTACTGGTTGTTATCTGTGTTAATATTGATTTGGTTTGGGTGTTTTTGTATGTTATGTGTAAAATAATTTACAATACCTTAGAGAATATCTTCAATTAGGATGACAAAGCAGAACGGAAACAAACTTTCTCAGCTTAAGTGCATGTTTTACTTACAGGCTGGCTTGATTGTATAACTGGAAAAATATTTAACGTTTTCATGTATGGTGGAGGATAAAAAAATCCCTACAAAACTGCTAAGATGGGTAACATCTGTGTTCTTTTCCATCTGCAGGCATTTCAGGAATTGTGAGATCTTCCAGTATAGCGCAGAGTGCTAAAACCATACTAACAGCTGGTAAGAACGTGTGTGATTTCTATCAACATAGGCCTTCTG
The DNA here is from genome assembly GCA_013400135.1 of Rhinoptilus africanus. Classification (NCBI taxonomy): domain Eukaryota; kingdom Metazoa; phylum Chordata; class Aves; order Charadriiformes; family Glareolidae; genus Rhinoptilus; species Rhinoptilus africanus. The sequence goes on along the minus strand of VXBO01000774.1, from coordinate 241,181 downwards.
ATTTCACAAAGTAAAAACTATAGGGCCCCAAGACTGTCTTATTTACAAGAGTTTAAAGGATAAACTTTTTGGGTGTCTAATTGAAAGCCCCTGGCAAATAGAAGTAATATTTAAAGCAGAAGCTTTCTATAACTCTTGAGAAATTGGGAAATGCCAAAAGGAATTGGGAGTCTACATGACTCTTAAATAAACAAACAGACAAACTCCCCCCACCAATCCAAAAGTAACAAAAAACCCTTTTGACTTCAATTGCTTTTTATATGTGGACCAGATAAGGCTGATGTGGACTAGTTCTATTCTTTTTGTATTAAAAAAAATTGGAAAAAACCCCACTTGATAATTGACTCTGGCTTTCTACATGTGAGTGGATCCCTAAATGATCGATGCAAACCATAGGATTATTTCATCATAAAATAAAGGAGGGAATGAGTTTTGAGGGAGAGAACTTTGACAGGATCAGGTGTTTTTGCCAGGCCCAGAAGACAGCTGTGTATTTGAAGACATCATGTATTCCAACCTGAGCCTATGCTTGGTGAGCGTTGGATATTACTGTAACCCTTATACTTCGCAATTAATTACTTAGAAAAAGAGTTGAGTATTACAAAGTCAATGTGAGAGAAGGTGTAGAATGGAGGGGAAAAAAAAAAAGAGGACTGACTTGTGTAGGAGCGTGGGAAAACTGCATGCGCTTCAACTATCAAAGTTTTCCTACCTGAATGAAAGTTACTGCCAGTTGTGTAGCCAGACAGTCAGAATTCCTGCAAAGTAAAAAAATCGTTGCTGCTTGCATGAAGTTGCTCAAGTAATTTTCTGAACTCATTTATTCATAATTCTTCCACAAAAGCAATTAAATACAAATGATGCCATTACTGGTTATGAAGGCAGCTGTATAGCTTCCTAGTGAGCGATCCTTATCCAGACTTCCACAGCGGCTGTTCGCTCCCCATTTAGTATTAAAGTTGGTGGCTCCACGTTGTACTTCCTACCTCCTTGTAAAGAAACACAGACTGCAGTGTTCAGGGTCATTAGTGGTCTGCTGAGTCAAATAAGCAGGAGCAGTTGTACTTTTTATATGCTTCTGTTAATAGTCTAGTTCTATTAACTGGAAGGAGTCTGACAAAACTATTGCCCAACTTTGTTTAGTAGCTGGAGGACTAAGGGCATAACGCCATCTGAGAAAAGCAAATTTTTGTTTTATAGGAGTTTCTAATGTAGTTTCTAATGTAAGGTTTCCAACTAAATAGGTGATGCTTTTCTTCTAGGGTTTGTTGCCAAGATTACCCGCTAGTGGTCAAGACCTCTTGTATTGTAACATGCCTCTTCTAGCAATATCAGCTTGTGACCTAAATCCATGGAGAGCAGGTTTTGTAGAGCAAAATATTTGGAGGGGAGAGGTCAAAGACAGCGTTATAATGTTGAATTCAGCGCTTGTGAAAGCAGCCTGACTGACCCGTGGAGCAAAGCTCTTTGTGTGTAACTGCAAAAGCATGAATGAAAACAGTTAAGCTTTTTCAGATTATTTGTGCTTCCCTTCTGCCTGTTCTGACAGACAGCAGATCACCTCTGGGAATGGTTACCACCTTCTGTGTGTCGTGCAGTGAATCACTTACAGCCTATGTGTCCTACTAATAACTACGGCTTTTGGGGGGTCTTGAAGCATCTTTTAGTAGGACTTGTAATTTTTACCATGTTTTCTGTTTTGTGCATCTGAAACTAGGTATTTGTGAAATGCCTTTTCTCCTCTTTGTCTTAACTGCTTTTTGGTTTATATGTAGTGGCGCTTTTTTTTTTTTCCTTTAAAACAAACTCTAGTTGTTGTCTAACTAGCCAATTACATAGAGTGATGCGTGTCTAAAAACATGTATTTTCTACCACTGCTTTTAGTGTTGAAAACACGTTTTTTGCAGTTTGATTTAGGTCGAGCAAAGAAATTATGATCCTTTGCCTCAAACACAAGCCAAATTTGAGCAAAGAAGCTTTGGAGAGTTTAGTTTTCTCACTTGTAGCATAATTTCATTTATTTTATTTTAACCGTATTAATGCACTTCTGCCAGAATCTGGCCCAAACCATTAGGAACAGAATTCAGGCTTGGTCTTTTGAGGTTACTTACAGATAGTGTGCTGAGGGAAATGAGTTAGATTTGGAAAATGACCATTTCTGGCATTTCCTAACCTCTGAACGTTGTTTAATGAATGGAGAGCTTGCCTGCAGAGCTAACTTTCCTCGGCATTGCTGTGTGGGCCATCCTGGCTGCAGCTAGGATGGGTGTCTGTAACGTGTGGTGCTGCACACGACATGAGCGATGCTGCACTTGGTAACGTAGACGTAGCCCTGCTTCCCCACGGCCCCACCAGTTTCGCTCGCTGAAGATGGGCAGAAGCACAGGCATAGTATTTTTGTAATAAAGCCCTACATTGTAGTGCACATGAAAGAAGAAATTAAATTTAACTGACCAAGGCCTTGACCTTAGTATTTTCCAGATGGGATGTTCATAGGATCTTCAGTGATTTTCCCTGGAATTTAGGAGGGATGGGTTTCCACAGGTTTACGAGTGAGTTAGTAGAAGCCTTTTGCCTGTTTCGGTTTTGGTTTTTTGTGTTTGTTTTTTTTTTTTTAAATACTTCTCTCCAAACAGTTATGATTGAGTTTATGTGAAATCTTGCTGTTAACTTCTAATGAAGATTTTTCTCCCACAGTTTCTTAATTTAAAAAACTCGTCACTAGGTTTGAGGCATTAATGCTGGTCACCTTGCTGTGCTTCTTGTGTTTCTTGGGGCTCTTAGCAGCTGCTCTTCATATAGGTACATACTGTATGCAGGCAAAACATTGTGGCCCCTACATAGAAAGTATTTACTTGACTCATGCGAGAAATGTGTTTTACAGGAATGTGTCGAGCTATAAAATTTAATCCCGAAGGATGCTGTATTTCTTTCTAAGTTCTTTAACCAAATCTTGTCTAATATTCTGTTCCCATAAGACCTATTTTCACACTTTCTAGTAGAGACTTCAGGAAGACTATTATGGCTCTGTCCTGCAGTGCTTATGTTAAGAATACTAGCTAAAATAAGAGAATTGTGAAAGAGATTCATGAAATCAGTGGCTCCATTAAAGAAGCTGTGGCCCTTTTTTCTTGCTGTTCCTTGGTAGCTACTGTCCTTCTGTCCTACGCCCGCTTGCAAAAGAAATAGTTTTCATTACTTGGCCATCATTCTTCTTGAAATGTAATGGGGGACACACAATTATTTCCTTAGCTGATTGCTTTATCTTAATAAGAACAAAGGTGAAATGCCTACTCTCTGGTCTGTAGTGTGGCAATCCAATGTACAGCATGTTTCTTAATTAAATGTTAAATCNTTTTTTTTTTTTAAATACTTCTCTCCAAACAGTTATGATTGAGTTTATGTGAAATCTTGCTGTTAACTTCTAATGAAGATTTTTCTCCCACAGTTTCTTAATTTAAAAAACTCGTCACTAGGGGGCAGGCATTAATGCTGGTCACCTTGCTGTGCTTCTTGTGTTTCTTGGGGCTCTTAGCAGCTGCTCTTCATATAGGTACATACTGTATGCAGGCAAAACATTGTGGCCCCTACATAGAAAGTATTTGCTTGACTCATGTGAGAAATGTGTTTTACAGGAACGCGTCGACCTATAAAATTTAATCCCTAAGGATGCTGTATTTCTTTCTTCATTCTTTAACCAAATCTTGTCTAATACCCATAAGACCTATTTTCACACTTTCTAGTAGAGACTTCAGGAAGACTATTATGGCTCTGTCCTGCAGTGCTTATGTTAAGAATACTAGCTAAAATAAGAGAATTGTGAAAGAGATTCATGAAATCAGTGGCTCCATTAAAGAAGCTGTGGCCCTTTTTTCTTGCTGTTCCTTGGTAGCTACTGTCCTTCTGTCCTACGCCTGCTTGCAAAAGAAATAGTTTTCATTACTTGGCCATCATTCTTCTTGAAATGTAATGGGGGACACACAATTATTTCCTTAGCTGATTGCTTTATCTTAATAAGAACAAAGGTGAAATGCCTACTCTCTGGTCTGTAGTGTGGCAATCCAATGTACAGCATGTTTCTTAATTAAATGTTAAATCGGGAATAGCCGTTGCTGAGATGGCATGCTGTGTATTAACAGTATTGGCAAGGAGCACAAGCGAAAGAAAGAATTTCAACCCATTTAAGAGAACTTTTTTCATCTTTCACTGCCAATGTGGTTTTAAAGTTGAGCTCAAGCTCTATGTTTTTGTTTGTTGTTAAATGCCCTATTTAGTTTTTGAAAATGTGCCTATGTAGTTCTTCGAGTCTGTGGTAAGATTGCCTCTCTGTTTCCCATTAGAGATGGCACCATCATTTGATTTATTTTCCCACATAGCCAGAGTCTGCGTGGTCTTTGGGAACTAACTCTGAAGTTCTTATATTTAGCTCCTCTGAAGGAGATGTTGATGCTTCTTCGGCTTAGATTTCTTCTAGAGGAATGCTGCAAGCCTTGAAAATTTCTTACAAATAAAATACTATGAATTAAATCATCAGTTAAAGCAATTGTTCAATATACTTTTAAGTTAGCACAAATGCTTGTAGCTGCTCTGAATAACACTTGTTTTCTTAGAATTGGGATATTAGTATAATGTGTCTTCAAGGAATTTTTTTTTTAACTGTAAGGAACAGCTTTACATATGAAATATTTGTGATAACTGATGTCTTCTTCAGCTGCCTGAGCAGATACTGCATACCACAGCACTTCACTGGAAATACGTGGAAAAGGTTTGCATGTGCCTGTGCATGGTACACTAACAATATATAAGTGTTTGCCTCCACGTGACAGCTCTTCAGCAGTACATGCATTAGTCTTTCTTTTCAAAAAGAAATAAAGTATACTATAGCCAGGCATATCTACAAGGAAATTTGGGGGACCTATATTATAGCCAAATTACTATCTTACAGCACTAGCACTTCCCAAAAAATGAACATGGATCATTAAGTAAAACCAGATACAACTTATGTTTACCCTGAAATTTTGTGGTCTTGATTCCATGTGCGTTAGGTCTTTGTTCTGCATCATATAGTGGAAAAATCTAAAGGGGAGGTGAAACCACCAAGTCATAGATTGAGAGCTAAAGCAGAAAGGCATTTTCATGTGGTCCAACTGCTTCGGATTCTGAGACTGAGCCATAATTACAACCATTAACTTTTACTACAGATGTGACTCATCACCCTGAGGGCTGCTTTAAGAAACCAGCTGTATGTATAAACCTGTATTTTGCTTTGTAGCATGATGTGCCGGGGCAGAAATGTAAGCATCTTATTATATAAGGCTCTGGTGGGTGGCGTTCAGGAGCGTGCTCACTGCAGGGGGAAAATACGGAGGAGAAGGATCTCGGCGTGCTCAGGAGCTGCTGCAGGAGGCAGAGTGGGCTGGCAAGCTGATAGAACGAGCTGACTTGCAGGTTGTAGTGCCAGCGCGGGTAATGACAGTCCTGCAGGGCTCTACGGGCTGTGGTACTGATGGTTTGCCACAGGCTGTACTGCGCTGGCTGCATTGGGATGGCAGGACAACATCTGTCCTGGCAGAGCAGTTTCAGTGTTTGAGGGGCTGTATCCTGGAAGTAGAATACCTAGGAGATTGGACAGTAATTTGCAAAGCCGTTCAGTTACGTAGTTTTAACTTTGGAGATTGGAACCACTTCTTTCATTTAGGTGCTGTGTCCGAGCTCAGTCTGGCCTTGTTGTGCAACTGGAATGCTTACACTGTGCAATTTTAATGGGGATATGTGAGGCGCTTCAGAATTTACACGATTGTTTACTTGTTATTTGAGATGCTGCAAAGAAAAGCCCATCCTGACTTCATTAGTGTGCTTGCTTTTAGCAAAAACCTATTAAATATAGAAAAGTTTGAGCTTACATGTGGGATGCACATGGTTTTGTAAGCTGAAAATATACATATGGATGATTCCTTAAAAAAGGTAAAGTTGAGTTTATTTAAATTGCAGTTAGAGACACAGGAAGTGCAAAACTGGTTATGTACAGCGTATTCGTTATGACAGGCTTTTTACATCGCATTCCTTCGTAAATAGAGCATGCACTTTTCCTTATTACTGCATAGTCATTTGACTTCTTGTGACTCTAGACTGCTAATGCTGAATGCATCTTTCACTTAGAGTTTTTTTATCTTCATTTGATTACTTTCTAAGGTCTTTTGAAAATCAAATGTTATCACACCCTTTCTTTCCTCCCCACAAAGTCCAATGCAGTAGATGGCTAAACCTGAGTCTAAGTTGCTCATTTGTTGCAGAAGATCTTTCCCTGTGTTCTGGTGTGTCATACTGTGAGACTTCTGGCTAAATTGCTTCTGTGAACGTTTAGTTGGTCTTGTCAGGTAAACAGTGTTCTATTAAATAAACATGAGAAAGATTGTAGTAAGTATAACGTACCATGCTTTTTAATCTGTGTATGCAAGTGACAAAATTAAAGCTTTTTGGGCAGCATTAAAAACTTGTCTTTTCAGTTTTGAATTTGTAAGGGTGTGATTAGGCTGTGTTGTAATCTGAAAAGTCAATCTATGTTTTATGTTGTGTTGGGGATTTTTTGTTTTGGGGTGGTTTTTTAATGAAAAAAAGCTGGAAGGAGGAAAAGTAAGTAGCTCCACTGGCTAGGATCTCAGAACCCTGCTGAAGGGCCAAGACTAACAATGTTTTGTTTTTAAGTTTCCAAATACTAGATGACTAAACCCAGGAAAAGGCTGTGTCTTTTTTTTTACTCTAGGCCTGTAAAAGAAGGCTCATCTCTGCTACAGCTTAAGAAAGTGTTGAACTAAGGGCACGCTGTACAAATTGTGTAGGGCGTCATCTTCAATCCCTTTGTATTGAAAACTTGTAAAAGCTTGGAGGCCGTGACTGCTGTAAAACCCTTCTGTATCTCTAGGAAAATGGAGAAATGCCTGCCAGCACTGTAGGCCTGGCGTAGTGGTATGGTATTTACCAAAGCTCACTACTTGTGAGCTACTGCGGGGTGATGCTGGAGTGTGACAGCTATTCTGGCTTTACATGAGGTTTGTCATAAACAAGTGACAGGCAGGTTACTCTGAAGCAAAATAGGCCCAGACAACATCCCTGTGGCAGGGTAACATCCCTGTGGCAGGGTATTCACACCGGGGTCCATGGTACACTTCTGATATCAGCAGTGTTGCCAGATTACAGCTGTTTGTTGTCTGGTTATTACTTTTGCTTCTTTCAGTTCACCTGGGTATATCCTTATTAATGAGGTTTTCCATACCCATCATCATTTCAGTATTACCTTTTTTTACCTAAGGACACATTTCATTATGCAAGTCGAGCAGTTTTATTCTCTTGCAGATGTGCCGTTCTCTGTTAGGAAATGGTAGCTGCCATTAGTTAGGATGAGGCAATGGCAAAATAAGCAAGGAAGTTGTAATGTACTTTACAACTTGTTGAAACCTCTACAGATTTCTACCTCAGCAGTCAGCAGGGCATTTCCTACAAAAAAACCCCCAATTCTCTGCTTTCACTTTTAATTCACAAGCCTTTGCATAGCAATGCTCTGGGTTGGTTTGTCCTGGAAAGCTGCTGGTGGCATGCAGTGTTTGATTACATTTCATTACTGTGGGCATCAACGTGATGCTTCTCAACTCTACCTGGCAACCAAGTGCCTGATGTATTGGGTACATCAAGCAAGGGTAGCTAAAATCCGATTAGCAGAAGGAATTGGTCAAGATCAGGAAGGGCTTGAAAAGCGTCATGTATAGGTTTGGTGAGACTCTGCAGCAGACACAGATGGTTTTAAAACCTTCCTATATTTATCATTAAGGAACAATGATGTAAATTAGAATTTTCCCACTGTACTACTAAAGAGTTTTATCATGAATCTCTACGTTTGCTATACCTTGGTCATTCACTATGCAATTATCAGGCCTTCAGAATGAACCTGTTCTATTTTGCATGCTTTGATACTGTTTTATTTTTTGATACTGTGTCATCATGATTACTGTGTTACGAATGTGACAAGAAGGTTCTCTTCCATGTCTACCTGACAGATTGGGTTGTCGTTCTTCCAGGGAAATATTTTACTTAATGTGGTAAGAAGCTAATATTTGAGTTAGCCTTCCTAAATGTTGATATTTTCTGGGTTTTGTGTCTTTTTTTTTCTTTAGGAGCAAAGAAATCTGTAACTTACAGTATGAAGAAGTTATATAAAATGACAAAGGGATGGTTAAGGAAGACATCTTGAGTCTTGACATACTGTGTATGGGTAAATAAATGGTACTTTTTCTGTAAATATTTTGCAGATGTTGCTTTGCCTACTTGAGGAGATTAAAGTGCATTTAAGAAGTCTGTTCTAATAATTTAGATGCCCAATTTTACTACTAAAATAGAAACTTTTGTTAGTGGGGGAGGTTTGACGGTAATAGGGCAAAGGAACTGTACCGTGTAAATACTGAAGTGCATTTTCCTGTGTACTATAGCTTGGATTTTCAGAAACCCTGAGTAAAAAGGATTAATTGTACATATGAATTAAAAACCAAAGCCACTCATTTTCTATGTATTGCTAGCTTTATTTTCCAAAATATCCTCAGGCTCTTTCAAGATATTCACTGTCCCAATTTTTTTCTCTCAGGGACTTATTGAACTGGAGAGTCCATTGAGTTTTAAGTAGATATGAAACTGTCCTCTTGAAATACGTTATTTCTGCACTTACAAGTTTATCCTTAGAATTCCTCTGAGGATGCTTACTGGGTGCTTCTGCAGAGTAGACTTCCAAGTAAAGTCAATTTTTTTTCTTGGGTGTGTGACATTTTGAATCCAAAAACTTGGACCATGAGTTTCATTCTGGGAAGGAGTGTATGAAATGAGACGCTTGTCAGGTATCGGATCCTTTCATAAAAATTGTGTTTTTCTCATGAGACTGAGATGACAACTACCCACCGTATAGCTACGCGCTGTCAGAAGTGTCACAGTTGGAGGGAACATCATACTTTCACTGACCTTCAGGAATCTCATGCAGATTTATGAAATGTGAGTTGTTCAGCAGAAGATTCTGAGTGCTTTAAAGTTGGGAATTCTATGAACAAAAGCACCTATTGTTTGATTCTTTGATTTTTTTTTTTCCTGAAAATACTGCCCACAAAGATAAAACTTGTCCTCCCTTGCTTAATTAAATCAGGTAAACTAAAGAAAATTAGACTTTCAAGTAACATGTTACGTTAATTGTGCCATTAAAGAATGGAGACGTCTGACGGTATGCATGTGTGACGCAATAAATTGGGAGCATCTCTTGTAAACAGAATATTTTTCACATGGAGTCAGGTGGGTTTGCTAATTTTGGATGTTTTTCTTAATAGAAATAAATTGAGAGAACACTTGATTTTATTTGTGAGAGTATCAATGGTAAAAAGAATTTAAAGGTAAAAAATGGAAATAAAATGTGTCTTTCCTGGAGAGCATGTATTTTTTTCCCCGTGTAATATGTGATCAGTAGGACTGTCTCTCAGGGTACATTTGATTTAGTGATGTTACTTTAAAAAAAATTATTGGAATGAAATGGGCTGCTCATTGTTTCCAGGGAGCAGTTCTGAGCATATATTTGAAGAAGACAGAAAAAATATTACTGTATGTAACGTGACTCATTCAGGCTTACTTTAATCACAGGGGAACTTTTAAATATTGATTTTAAAAAAAAATATTTGAGTTTAAAGTGGCAAAATTTGAATCCAGAATCAGGAAATAAATGTGTCCCTTTTTTTAAAATTATTTTCTTAGAAAACATTACTACTGTGAAATAGTAACTTTCTAAGCTCATAGGCAGATTCCCAATACTTTGCATTATCTGTTGGTGATAGATCTAGAATTCCTAATGCAAATCCCCTCAAATGTTCATTTCCTGATATTAGGAGACTGACTATCCATTTTATGGTGGCATTTTCTGCAGAAGAAGTGACAAGCTAGAGAATGTTTGCATGTATGGTACTAGCATTCTCTGTCCCTACTAGTAAGAGGCCAAAATCCCTGATTTGAAAAGTTTATATTACAAGAAACAGAGCTAGGGAATTTAAGCCACTGCTTAAATTAAATTAGCCTTTGGTTTTGGGTGGATTATTTGTCTGCATGAAGAGGTTTCTTTCTGGATAATCTACAAGTCTTTTATACAGAATATACCCTATCCACCTTAAAATTAACTTCGTATGTAGTGAAGACTTGAAATAGCCATACAATTTTTTACGTTTCAGCATAAGCTGTAGTAAAAAGAAATCTGAAATCAGATGTTGACTTACTTAGGTATGCTCGGTGGAAAATTCTTAAGAACAGAGAATACTGGTCCCAGTGGTAGAGGCAAACCCTGACAGATACAAGGCTTTTGGACAAATGAACATCACGAGAAAGGATTCAGGATGGAGTCATGACCTCTTGAATGAAATAGTTACCAGGTAAGAAGTGCAGCGCTGGCAGAACGACCTGGTTTAGTCATTTAATGAGGTAACAGCTTTTATTTTCTGTCCCAAATGGAGTACACTGCAGGGGAAACTGCATATGGGCAGGAGCACAGACAAAAGACTGATTTTTTTTTTGTATATTTATTTTTTACATCAGCAGTTTGGTGTTAGTGAATTTTTAGCAGGGTCCACTGTATTATTTGGAAGGGGGAGGGAAAAAGTTATCATCTGTGAAAGGCTTAGGATACAAAAAAAATTTGGAACCTGAAACTGACAGCAAACCAACTCCTTGTAGGAAACAGGACCATTACAAAAATAACACTCTGCCTGAAAAGTTAGCACAATGATTCCTTTATTTATTTATTTGTAATGTAACTTCTTTTGTAGTTGTCTTTATTTTCTTTTAAGGCTGTGTGGGAACAGGCCTAAGTGAGGTTTGGCTCCTTCTAAAGAAGAGGATGCTCACTGCTGTGGTGAGGATTTGTCCTCGACAAATTCAGCGAGATCACTCTTAGTGATACTGGTTTTTTCTGTGAGTGCGTGTGAATTCTGTTCCTGTAGTCAACTTTTGGAAAATGAATACTGTAAGCAGAAAAATACAGTTGTTTTTATGTTTTTAAAAATGCCAATTGCTGCAAACTGGATTATTAGAAAGCTATTCCACATACTGAATATGTTACCAAGTAATTAAAACTAACAACTAAAATGTTATTACAAACTTTGCCTCGTTTAGCTCCTCTTTATGGCTGTAAATGAAAATGTAATATTTACATTTTTGTAATTCCCGTAATTCCCTCAAGGATGCAGGCTTTGCTAGGTGCTGTATAGAAATGTACAAGCTGAAAGGAGGGGAAAAAAAAGGGACATCTGTGGTGCACCAGATGGAGCCAGAATTTATCCACAGAATAAGCAATATGACCAAATGAAAAAAAATAGAAAGTATGTAGTGGCAAAACTAGACACTCTTACCTTTTAAGGAGGCCATTCCTGCCTCCTGTAGTAGTGCAATTAACTGAAGTTTTACATCATGAGCCATACTGGGAAGTAAGATTGAACAAAACCCTTCTAACCAACCTGTGCTTTTTTTTTTTCCTCAACAGGAGAAGGTGAGGATGGGGCTTTTTAAACCTGGTTAAATAACAGCACCACAGGATGTGAAACCACTGGCTCATAAATTATAACTGCTTCAAGCACTGGTTGAGAGAGCTCATGTGTCATACGATTGCCCAACATCTGGTTGAGAATTCTCACTAGCAGAGCATTTAATCACATGCCTGACTTAAAATGCAAACAGTACTACCGTTGTTGAATAGGTATGTGATTCCTTTTTGGGACTCATGGCAACATACAGGTTGGGCTTGAATCTGCAGATGTTAAGAAAAATTTAAAAACAATCTATGTGAAGTCTCAGTACAGTTGGACACTGCCAAGCCCCTCCTGGAATCTGGCTGCAGCGTAAGCAAAGGCTGGATTCTAAAAGCTCGTTCCCTTTAGTTGTTTTTATTTGTTACCTTGAGATCATGGCTGTTTTCCCTTTTACTGAGAGAAGGTGCCTCAGAGATGTGTGTGTACCACAACTTTAATTAGAATATCCTGTGAGGATATCTTGCATGCTGAGAGGCTCAGTGTTTCTCCTTTTCTCCTCACTACTGCGAAGTTTGAGGATGAGCAGCAGTTAAACCTAGAGTTTTTTAAATGATGAAATGCAGTTGTAACTCTAGGGAGGCATTTAAAAGAGCAGCTTTCTTTTGAAAGCCATTAATGATACAGTTAAAGATAATATTCTGAATATTAAAGTCAGACACATTTAAAGTGGGTTTGATGTTTCAGAAGGTGCTTGCTACTGAGACGGTGGTGTAAAACATTGAAATTCAATTACAAGTCAATCTGATGTGTGAGAATGAGTTGGCCTCGGCTCCCGTAGTGGAATAGCTATCTCCATTCCGAACCTTGCTAGCTAAGCAAGGGCATTTATTCAAGAAATAATGTACTCGTAAGAAAAAATCGGAATGTACTGCTTGCTGTTTAGCAGCTAATTAAACATTTTTATGTGCAGCAGATGCTGTATGGCGTCAAACTCTCCCAACCTTTAAACTGTTTGTCACGCTGCCAGTGGCTTGGTCCTTCCCTTTACAGGTGTTGCTGTGCTGTAATCTGAGCTGGCCCTGTTTGTCTTACGTGGCTGAAATACCCGTTGCATATCTTGATTTGGCTTTATGAACTTTCTTTGTGTATAGCAATATAATGGGTCATTTCTTGCTCTTTGGAGAGAGTTTTGCAAATCCCAGTTTAATAGTTCCTAGTTTACTCCATCTGTTGATACCTTGCCAGTGTTCAAGCCCATGCAGTAAATCTTTGTGAGACGTAAGAAAGCCCTTCCTCATCATCCATATAGGCTGAAATCTTAAACTGCATTCGGTTCTGTAAATCATTTATCTCTGTGCTTTTTAAAAAGTGGCCTACCTTTCCCCTTGGGGCCATTGGTCTTGAATGTATTTCTTTTTTTGGCTGAGCGCCATGAATGAATCATAGCCTAGAGCAGCCTGCAGTCTGAACTCCTCTCTATTGTTAATATAAAATACTTTATGCAGTTGTTACAATGTTTTGCTATGTAAAACTTTTAAGAGAAGAGAGATTGATTTCAGACTTGTTAGTTGCTTTTGAAGTTCCTCAACAGTACGTGGAAATGATTTCTTATGGTCATACAGCTGTAATCCACTAAAATAACTGGTGATTGTTGCAGGGGAAGTTAGTACATGGGAATATGTTACTAACTCTTTGTCCTGATGAGGTGTGCCTGTTCTTTGACGAAAAATAGTCACTTTAGCTTTTCATTCCATTTGTAACTTTCCTGTTTATACCTTCCTGCTCCATTTCCATACTCTTTATTGTTTTATTGTTTCTCTTCTTGACTTAATTCTCAAGTCTTTCATTCTGTTCTTCAGCCATCCCTCTTTTCTCTTTTGGCTGTTCCACTATGGATGTTGTTTCATGCTCCATCCCCTTTTTTCCTGTGTAACAGTGCTTTCATTAAAGGCAACCAGGCAGATGATTTATTTCTTCATGTCTTAAAAGGCTTCTTTGTAAGGAAGAGTCTGGACCCCATCAAACTTACTGAAGATTTCTGTAGGTGAGTCAGCAGCATGGGCTGGCCAGTGCCAGCGAAGTGTATAACTCTATCTCATGCCTCAGAGGGAGAAGGCTAGATGACACAAAGTGAGTGGGAAATCAAAATTTGACTGGGTGCACAACCATAGATTCTGGTTTCCGCTTCTCTTTACAGTCTTTAATCTCACTATTGTGTCCCTTTTTAACTTGCCTACCGTTGCGAGCAACCCATTTAGCTACCAGTATGATGTCTGGCTGCTCCTAAACTTAAGATTTGGGGAGTACATAGAACTGCACCACACAGGATGCTGGCTTTCTCCATCAGCATGTGTCAGATGGTTTCTTTATCCAGGTATTTGAGTAGTGAGTTCCTGCAGGTGGCTGGTTATGTGACCCTTCCAATACAGGCTACATTGAATGCCCCCGATGGTGTTTCAACTGCAGAGACTGTATTTCTCACCTGTGCTTCGGTGGGCCTTCTCTTTAGATTTGGTTGACCTCCAACATCAGTGAATTTCATTAACAGATGGAGAGTAACAGCTGCGACTACTGTAAGCGAGGTGCCTCTCGGTAGCCTACAGCTGAACGAGCGCGATTCCCTTCTGCTAGAGCTGGACTTTGTAGTATCCTGTAGCTTCCTGATGTTTGCAGCGAAGGTCTTTGCCAAATTGGGAAGATAAAGATGAGCATGGAGGCCAGTATTCCTGGGTGGCTTAGGGAACTGAATGGTAAGGTCCACGTTCTTTAAATTGATTGAGGAGGTAATGCTAGAGCCTGTTCTGACTTGGGAAACTTTAGAATAAACATAGCACTTGGTGAGTGTCCAGTAGAGGGGGATCCAAGCAGGGCTGTGACTCATGCCTTTTCCCAGCAATTAATTTAAAAATAGAATTGAAATTGAAATATGTTTTGAAGGTCAGAATGTCAGGCCAGTGTGTGTCTGGTAGTTTTTCATGGGTAAGGTGTTCACAGAGGACAAAGCATTCTTCATTCTCAAATTCATTTCTGCTGGCCATGTATTCTGAATGTGTAGAAAAGGTATTTTCTTTATATTATCTAGTGCAGGAAGAGATGTTACCTCTGTACAGCTATTTTCTGGTATATTTTTTTGTTTGAGTGAACAGCTGCTCTGTCACTTTTGATACTGTGGTTTCATAAAATTTTGCAGTGACCTTACTTACCTGTTTTTCTAGATAAAAATCTACAGCACAGTTGCTAACTGATCCTGAACTTAATGGCTGCTTTAGGGAGAGGCTGTAATCATTTTACTCCTGCGTGTTTTAACCTCTTACTCAGACTTGTTAAATCAGAAACGTTAAGAAATGGATGAAGTTTTAGTATGTGAACAGGAAGCTTCAGACTATACATTCTGAAATTATTCACAAAAACTCCAAATATTTCAGTTACATCCTTAAGTCTGAGAACTTGCATGTCATTTTTGCCTTCAGAATCCAGCATTCTGCCCAAACCTTTTCATTAATGGTGGACGGCTGTTTTGACAGTTAATCACACTTTTTTTCTGAGAAAATGAAAGTCATGCAGCTGCAAAGACCAGTGTTCTGATCTGACTGCAATTTCATGCAAGTGTAATGGCTACAGGAGGTTCTTCCTGGCTTTAAATTTGAATCGAATTTGATTACTTAGGTGTTTGTAACCATAAGAGATTGGTTTTTTTTTTTTTTAAAAAAAAAGTCCTAACACTGTCTTTTGGTTCCTTCACTTGCCTTTGTTGTACTGTGAGACCTTTGAAAGACTTGAACCTGATGTTTAAGGTATCTCCCCTACTCAATTAAACAAGCTAAGTAAATAGTTCAGTTAAATGTCTCATTTTGGCTTTGTTGAATTAATTTGTATTGTTTCTCTTAGGTGGAATCTCTTTAGCTCTGTTGTATACTTGGCAAACTTGAAAAATTGTATTCCCACACAGTGGGTTATATTTTAGTCTCTGCCTCCTGCAAAAGTTTCTCCAAACCTCCTTTTTTAAAATTAGTAGTGAAGCATGAGAAGGGGGCATTCAGTGTTGGGGTTTTTTTGTTTTGTTTGTGGTTTTAGTTCTTTCTTTTAATGTTGCCATCCTCAAGTTGTCCTGCTCTTAGGCAGTGATGAAATGTCTGGCTTGCTCACTGTAGAAGACAGTAGTGAGAGCCAAGAAGTTAGCAGCTTCTTAGGCTGCTTCAAGAAGTGGTGCAGGAGAGAGGGAAGAGCTGATGTGAAGCAGCCTGCCAATGTCTGTCTCAGCATGCTGTTGCAGTGCTTCGCGTGACAGCTTGGGGCAAGGCTTTTTAAACCCAAAGTACTTCCACAAAAAAAAATCTGGCCAATCTCTTTTTTTCTTATTATTTTTTTTTCATTTCTTCTTTGCCTCCCAAGTCTGGCGTTTGGGTGTACATTGTAGATGATGAGGCTGTGCACATTCTGCACGCTCATGGCTAACTCTGACCCTGCATCCTTTGTTTAGAAAATTGGCGAGTAGGAGGCTTGAGTCGGTAGCAATTTGACAGTTTGAAAGTAAGTTTGTGTGGACAACAGCAGATGATGAAACTACATCACTGGGCTTTAAATTCTTATGATGGTTTCTAAGTGGATTATGTTTAAAGGTTTTACCTGCATAGGTGATTTCAAAGTAAAGCATCTGTTTTCTTCCGCTTCAATTTTTGTTGTTTTAAAGAATGTGTCTCCTGTTCCTCTCTAGTTTATTTATGAATAATTTCAGCAGGATTCTCTTTCTATACAAAAATGAAAATGAGTGTGTTACTTGTATTCAAAACAACACAAAAAAACCCCATCCCAGAACACCAAACCCTTCTGCCCTCCTGAGTTCCTGACTAAAAGGATGAGCTTGCTGTCTGATGTTCCAGTTGTGTTAGCACAGCTGCCTGAGCACTGCCTCCCAGCCCTCTCCCTGTCCCTGATAAACCCGGAGACTGCAGGCAGCAAGGCTGGGCTGGGCTGAAATCCCAGCGATAGGGGCCCATCTGGAAACCTGGCAAGGAAGCCCACGTGTGCTGGTGAGAGAGCTGACCCTGCTCTAGAAATTGCCAGTCAGTCAAGAATTTGAAGTCCTCAGCAATTACCAAGATGAGGCTTACAAGCTATGAAGTTGGCACATAGATCGGCTATAGTGTGGGCACATAGAAACAGAATTAAAGTTGATGGGGGTATTCTCGTCCAACAGATGTGGCTAAACTGGATTCT
Organism: Rhinoptilus africanus; assembly: GCA_013400135.1. NCBI lineage: Eukaryota > Metazoa > Chordata > Aves > Charadriiformes > Glareolidae > Rhinoptilus > Rhinoptilus africanus. The sequence continues at coordinate 224,433 of VXBO01000774.1, read as the reverse complement.
TCCAGTGTGATTCCCTGCTGGTTCTTCGGGCTGGTGGGTGGGGATATTCCAAAGAGCTTCAGGCAGTCCTTGGCTGCCCCGTTCCTGTAGGCAGGCGTGCTGCTTCTGTCCAGTGCCCTGCTGCTGGTGTCTTTGGTTCAGAACAAGTTCTGGTGACTAAATAACCTTTTCTTGTATGTAAATTATAGAGCTTACAATGAGTTAGTGTGTGAACTCTTAAAATAATTTCACATCTAATCATGAACTGCAACCTGTTCATGATTTTAATGATCTAAGTTTCTCTTGTTGTGGGTAGAGGTTAGGATACAAATCTAATAGGGAGTTAAATCTGTTGTATGAATGTGTTTGCTGCACAAGAAGAGGGGTAGAATCCAAAAAAAAGTGTGTAATAAATAGGTTATTCTGAATATTTACCTTCGTCTGTGTATCACTGATTATACGGCCCTTTCTTTTACACTGTTTGCTATTCAGAGTTTTGCTGTGAACCAGTTGTGGTCCTTTTATTGGTATTTAACAAACTTAACTTAAAATCATTGGGTTATAGCCAAAGGGTGCTTTTAATTTGTTAAACTGACACTCCTTTTTTTTTTTTTCCTTTTTTTTTTTTCTCAGCTGTCTTGTCTGTCTTCATCTTATGGGAACCTCCATAGGGTGGAATCTTCCTCTTCTCTAGGACAAAGCAAGCAAAAAGTACCTGTGGTTAAATGTTCTGTGTGGTGGTCACATTTCTGTTTGACTGTGAAAGTATCTCATTGTTCGCTTGAAGATTATGCTGCTGTTATGACCCTGCTCCAACTGAAATTATACTGTCTCTTTTAATCTTCCTCTGGATGATGGGGCAGAAAATTACGACGAGGGCAAGCTTTGTCTTGAAGCAGGTAATAAATAACCATCTCCATCGACTTACACTTTGGACCAACTTGTCTGTCTGGAATTACTGCAATTTAACACATTATGGTCTAATGAAATAATAAACGATCTTCAAAAAAATTTTTAACTGTGTTTTTAAATCTTATGTGCTACAGCGTTTGTAATTTGGGTTTGGTTTCTTATATAAGGTCGCTTTGAGGTGCAGTGCAAATGAATCTAGATTTTTGCAGGGAAGAGTTTTATATTCGGAGTTCAGCAGTGTTAACACTGAAGAAAAGAAGTTTGCTTGTGAAGCTACATAATTTGCTTTTGATAGCATGTATTTTGAGATACGATTTTTGGAACTAGGTGATCTTTAAGGTCCATTCCAACCTGAACCATTCTGTGAGTCCATGATTTTAAAAGCTGCTGTTATTTGGTGTAAAATTAACCTATTTTATAAAAAGATGTGGCTTGGTGGAGGTGTGCATTGTCATTGTACTGACAGCTGTTGTGAAGGAACATTAATTAACAATTAATTAACAAATACCTTATTAAGCCTGTGGTGGTTTGTGATGGCTTTGGAAAAAAGTGTTTGCTTTTGGCACAAATTAATCATCTTTGTGCAGGTTCTAGTATATCTTGGGCTTCTCTTCAGACTTAAGGTAACTTCATGCTTTACTGTCTGTTGTAACGGAAGTATCTGCATTGCTGCTGTTTGAAGAACAAAAGTGAGATTGCGGTAAGAAATCAAAAGAACGTGGATAAATTCCACCTTTGCATGCAGTGGGTGCCAGCTGGCAAATCACCCCTTGCATGGGCACCGAGAGAAGAGAGAACTGTCTCTTTGTAGCTTTACACTTGTATTGTTGATTGAGGCAACGCAGGACAGGTGCCCCCCTGCTGCTAGTCTGAAAAGCTGAAATCACTCGAAAACAGTTTAACAAACCAGGTTTGAGTCCCTTTCCCCACCGAGTACCCACCTCTAGTTAACGCCGAAGTCTTTCGCTATAGTAAGGCATAGCACTGCTGTGGCCCACACGGAGGGAGATACGTGCCCAAGGCATTTTTAACCAACTGTTATTATAGTGGAAATGTTTTATTTTCTTATTTGGGCGTGGAACAGATGCCAGGCTTAATTTCAATAATAATTACAAGATTAATGGTTGAGTAGGGTCTGTAGAACTGGGCCATCAGATCTCCCTGTAGGCTGCAGCTGCACTTGATATAATACCTTTTTTCCCCCATCTGCCTTCAGGTCCTCCTCTATATTTAAAAAGAAATAAATAAAATCCTAAAACAAGCTGTGAAACAGTGGTAACTGTTCAAAGAAAATTCTGAAGATGTACCCAGAAATGACCCAGTAGCTTTTGTTGCTCGTGAAATATCGGTGTCCTGCCGTGATGCTGCGCTGGCATGTTGTTCCGCAGCGTGTTTGGTGGGCCCAGGGGATGGAGGTGGGCTGTTGCACCGATTCAGGGTGCCAAATCTTGGTTTGACAAGCATCCTCCCCAGCAGGAGAGTTAGGAGCCATGGCTGATACTGCTACAGCTGAGATGCGCCACTGTTCCGGTCCTGGCTCCCTCACGCAGTGGCTAAATCTTCTGTGGCATTGGCTTTCCCGTGTGGAGAATGTCACTCATTTGTCAGCCGTTAATATAGGTATGGAACCGGGGTGGTGACTGGAGTCTGTCCCAGCAGTGGAGTCGTACCTTAGGCGCTCTACCAGAGTTTGGGCCAAAGCCCTGCTTTTGTTGGAGTTCAGGTACAAACCCTCAGCTCTCTTGTCCAGTTTTTGTGTTTCAGGAAAGCCTGTTTTTGCTGGTGTCCGAGTCAGCAAAGAGCCTTTGATACCATTCGGTTATGAGGTACGTGCAAAAGGCAGAACAAATTTTAACACCCAAGCAAACCAAAATACGGATCATCAAACAGGATTGGTTTTGCTTCACTAATTTGTGAATTTGCCTTTTGAACAGCTTGGCTAAGTATTAGCATGTGTTGAGTTCAGCAGCTTCAGTAAGGCGTTCTTAGGGTGTGTTAGCTGTTCAGATTTGGGTTTGAAGACTTCAAATATCTGACAATTTGCACTTCATTTTTTTTTGTTGTTGTAACAAACATTGACACCTAACTTGAGTGGGGAAGTCTGTCTGTAGGAGCAGTGCTTGCACGGGAACGCACAGGGTCATCCTTCCCAGAAGGCTGATGTTCCCTCAGACTCCTGAGATGTTTAATAAATATCCTGTTCTGAAACATTTGCTGGGAGCTGTAATAGCATATCCAAAGGATCAAAAGCTGGTTTGACCTCTCTTTTTTTTCAAGCTCCTCCTCGTCCCAGGAGCTCGCTCTCTTTAAACAAAGAAACCCTACCTCTTCCCCTCCAGCAGTTACAAAGAGGAGTGGCGTGCTTTTTTCTTGAAGATACATATTTAAAAGGTTGGTAATTAGTCTGGAGCAATTCATTCTCATGATACAGACCAATGCCTTATTTCAGATGTTTTCTCAGTGCCTGTGGTTTTGTTTTCCATATTTCATAGTATTATTCTTGTCGATTATTTTAATTTTTTTCTCAAATAATTTTTACAGTACTATTTTGACTGCCGCTTTTTCCAAATATTAGATCATCAAACTCCTGTTCTCCTTGCTGGTAATGAAAATATTTTCCAGTAGTCTGTTAATACAATACCAACTTTAAAAAAATACAAATATCGCCATAGATTGTTACAAATGTCATAGGTGAAGACTTTTAAGAAATGTATAAAACAGTGTTTATGCTTGTTATTAGGCTATATGCCTTTCAGGTTTTTTAGCAACTGAAATCTGTCTATTAGCTATACCGAGTGTGCGGAGTCTAAATCTGGATTTCATTTAGTGTTTGGAATGCATTTTTGGCTAGCTTTCGATGGCCCTGAGATCTCATGACCTGTCCTTGCAAGGATATGAAAATACTCCAATATCAGCTATTCCTGCATGATTTGGATAGGTTTGTAAACTGGAGCTGGACAGCAGCAGCCCCTTCCTGGGCTCTCAACCTTTCCGGGAATGGCAGCGCGGGCTGTGGGGATGCATCCCTGAGCCAAAGGGATGCGCTGCCTCCGGCGCAGCCTCCCACACCGCTTGGCTGGGCGGCTGCTCTGGCTGCACCTCCGCCGTTTCATACAGAAATCCTCCCCGTTTCGGGATCCGAAATAAACCTTGCTGTGCCTTGGTACGTTTTTCCTTGAGAAAACACAGTTGTGCTGCCATTTATGTACTGGGGCTTTTATTGTATTAGGCTGTGCGTCTGCCACCTTGATAGGAGGGGGGTCTGAAAAGGAGAAATACCATGAGCTGAATTGTGCCGAGACACTTTGTGTTTCTGTTGCCCTGTGCTCTTTGCAGGTTCCACCACAAATCTGTAACCCGAAGGCTTTTTTTGGGGGGGGGCTCAGGTGGATTTGTCGTCCCTTTCTTTCCCTTTGCAATGGACTCCGAGAGCTGCCTGAAACGACCTCTCTTCTTGTGGCCTTTGTAAAGGGAAAACGTAGCACCGTGGGACCTGATTCTCCAGAAGGTGATTCACGTTTGATGTGGGCACCAGACCATTCGTACGGAGCTTTTCCATGTCCTCCTGCTAATTAATTACAATTAATTTGTGCAAGATAAAATGCTTGTGGCATCAAACAGCATTACCAGGTTGTTCAGGGTGCATTGGTAAAATCTTAGCTCAGCCTCCGAGGAGCGGCTGTTTGATGTGTACAGGCGTGACGTGTGACAGTGTGATTTAACGAAATTACTCAAAACAGGCAAAGTAACTCAGCAAGATGCGCTCCTAAATTTGCTTAGTCTTGAAAAGGTCAATCCGGGACCAAATGCTGCTGGAAAGCAACGGGGATGACCACGGATGTGCTTGGGCTCCCTGGAGCCGTTGTGTTCCTTGCTTTTCACAGGAATCCGGTTTGGGGGAGCTGGATCTTTCTGGCTGTTCTCAGGGTTTTTGTGTTGGCAGAAGGGAGCCCGTGCTGCGGGGCGCAGGAGAGCGCTCTGCCGAACTGGGCTGTCATGGAGCTGCAGTCTCCCACCGGCCTGACTCTTGGCAGGTTCCTGGGCTGCCCGGGTGAGTCACAGCCCACGCAGGACGGAAAAATACGGGAGTAGGAGCCGTAAACAGGAAACAAAGAAAATGCCCGATCTGTTCAGACCTCATGTCTTCCAACTGTATTGAGTGCCTGGCCGTTGTCCTCCAGCCCAGCTCTCGGGCAGTACTTCTGGATGTGGAAAGCTGCTTCCCGGTTGCGCGTCTTTTAATTGCATGTGCGGCCATTAAGCCCGTTTCTCAGGTGCTGCACGAGGGCGCGTTGCAACGCGTTTGTGAACTGAAATGCGTCGTGTTTCTGCTTTCTGTGTAACGGAGAGCAACTGGGGTTGTTTTTTGCTTTCCCCTTTGGTTCTGGAAAAGCTCTTTTTAAGAGTTTGCTGAAGAGCCCGGTGCCAACCCGCGTCCCTCTTGGCTGCCTGCCTCCCTCTCCCGCTTGCGGGCACCGCTCTGCTCCCCTCCCTGCCCTGGGAGGGGGCAGAAATAGCCTTTTACCCCCGGGGTCGTGAGGAGGCGTGGGGGGGAAGCAGCCTTCTCCCCCATATT
>VXBO01000774.1:187018-218492 GCA_013400135.1 Rhinoptilus africanus | reverse complement strand
GCCGGTGGCCGGATCCGCTCTCCCGGCGGCGGCGGATCCCGCCGCGGTGAGGCCGGTTTTCCCAGATTATGGTGGTGGTGGTGGGGGGAATATCCCGAGGAAAGTTGTCTGGGAGAGATCCGTTTCGACTGCCATCTTAAATTCACACCTTGGCCTCCCCGACAGGGTCGGTTTGTTTTCTTTAAGAGAGAAAATCCTTGTAATTTCAGCGGTCTCCTTGGTGAAAATCTGGAATGAATGCCGAAGGGGGCTTTTGACTCTGGTATAGTCCGTTTGGAGGGATGTTTATTTATTTCGTCCTTACCGCCGCGATTTCGGGCTGTTCGGTGGAGCTGGCTTTATGTTTCCCGCATGCAATCAGAAGTAATTAATTTTCCCCAGTCGAACTGGCCGCACATGTCGCCGGTGCGCCCCTTTTCCGAAAGTGCGATGAATGGGAATTTAACAACCACTGACATTTGCGAAACCGTGGAGCCGGCTCGCTTCCCTTTTACTCTGTTGGTGCTTGGGGATTATCGGAAACGAGAAATAATGGACGCTTTTTAATTAAACCAAAGAGGACTAGCTGATTGAGCGCTCCAGGATTTCTCCTGCAGGATAATTTTCCTGATTAGATTCCTTCTAACTTTAGAATCGGGGGTTGTTTAAAGAGCGTTCCTCCTCCCGAATTTTAGGTTGCGAAACCTGAGTGAAATTCTCTGTGCAGGCAGGGATATTAAGAACCCTTAGATCCAAAACTGTATGAAATCTGGCAGCAATCTGCCTCTCCTGACATAAAAATACGTAAACTTTTATTTAAGGCTCTTCTCCAAACTACTTGGCCTTTATTTGTGCTTTCCCATCCGCCTGCTTGTGAGGATAGTTCTAGTGTAGAGGGTGTTTTGCCCAAACCCCCTACGTCTCTCTTCTCGCCGATACACCCGTTATAATCTCGGTATTTGGGATCACTTGCAAGAACTACTTTCAGTCACAATTAAAACGCGGATCTGGGCCGTTAGACTCTTGGTAGAATTTGGCTGTGCCCACACTGTACGTTTGCACTTTATTTTTGAGGCAAAACTGGGCTGAAACAGTCGGTGCTGAGCCGCCAGCGCCCGCTGCCGTGCAGGGTTTGGTGCAGGGTGCTGCAGGGGTTGCTGCCCGCCTCTATCTCCGCTCGGTAGCGACTTGGTGAGATGGGTGCTGCCACGCAGCTTTTACACCCACCTTAGAGCAGGAATTAGGCCAGTGCTGTAAGCGATGAGCACCCAGAAGTGGCGCTGGAAGGGGCAGATGCGACAGTCAGGGGGTATGAAATACGGCTAGTAGCTAAAATGGGATAAAAAAAATCAGTGCAGACCTTTGGGGCACGTTAACTGAAGAAGTGCATTCACCTCGTAAAGCATCAGGAGGTTCTTGTTTAAATATATATAGCTTTGATAAGTAGTACAATATGGAGAGAGTGAGGAGGTTAATTTTGTTTTCAGATTGGAACGTTTGAAAGTTTTCTGTTACAAAAGGTAGTTTCGGTTCTTTTACCATGGTTAAATGTTTCACAATACGTTTGCAGCAGAATGTATAACATCTAGGATGGACTGGGCGATCCTGTAGGTACAAGACACGGTCAGGTTAGACTTTTCCACCTTTAATTTCTGACGTTTGCTAGCTTTTAATTCAAATACCATTGCGAATAGCTTTCTTTTTAGAACGTTACCTTGTTAAGGAGGATTTACACAACAAGAAAACAAAAAGCACAAGGTAAAATGCCAAAGGTTTACTTTGAGCTTGTAATTTTCTGTGTGATAAGTCGTTGCTTCTGTTTGAAGATGTGCCTGTTCAAACACATTTCCCACATGCAAAACAAGCATGGTAACAAGAAACAAAATACTGAATAAATACATTTTTAAAATAAATAAATAAATAAGCACGCTCTTTCAATGATTCCTTTGGCTGGGTAGCCCCAAGTCACTCTGGAGTCTGAGTGTTGTCCGTGCCAGAAGGGTGGTCACCGCTCCGTGGTAATCACGGTCTAAACCAAGCACTTGCTGTTAACGTTTCTCATGGGTATCTCAACACAGGATTTATGGATCTACCAGTAGAAGCTGTGATCTAGGTGCCGCTGAAGGCATTTAAATGTATTTTGGCTATTGAGGACACGTTGAATAAATACAATGTGCTTATCATTATTCTCATTCACAGTACAAATATGCTTTACTCTCTTCTATCTTAAAAAATTAAAGATGTTGACCTGGCTTGCATCAAACTGCTGCTTTATCTTCCTTTCCCCCGTGGACGTATTGATTGTGCTGATAAGTTGTGTCTTGATTTCCTCTTCAGTTTAGCTTTCTTCCATTGAAATCACCCGGCGGCTCTTTCTGGAGGTACTTCTGGTTCAGGATTTGGCTGGGGAGTTCTGTGCCTGTATCTTCCTAGATGTCAACTGCTTTTGACCTATTTGGCCATCCTCTTCAGTTAATCTTGTTTTCCTTGTGTTTATCTACGCTTACTTCACTTTTGTCCTCACTCTTGATTTTCTTGAGTGTCCTGTTCTTGTCTTGCTTTTTCGTTGTTACAATGGGCATTGTTTATTCATCCCCTTCTTCTCCCTCCTGCCTTATCTCTATAATTTCACTAAACGTGTGAATTCCAGTACCACAGTTTTCTCTACATCACTGAAAACTTCAGTCTTTCTCCTTGGCATCATGTAGGTGTCTAGTTCACACACAACAAATTTAATAGAGACCTGTTACTAGTGTCTGCTTTCAGATGGTTCTCGTTAAGCTGTTTGCGATGGCTGTTGGCCGTGCTGCGCTTCTGTGCCTCAGTCCGGCCGGTAATCCAGGTGTCCTTATCACTGTCACCTCTCTTTAGATCTTCCTGTCCAAACTATGTCTAGATTCTTCTGATTTTCCTGACCTGCACAGCATGTCTTTTGTATGGGCCTTTTGTTCTCATCACCCAACTTCTTCCTTGTTTCTGTCATCCGACTCGTTACTTGGGTTACTAGTTAAGATCTGTTCTGGAGAAACGCCATCGTATCGCCATAATGGAGATTACTGCCGCAAACGTAATATCGCGTGTTTCTCTTTCCTTTCTGCCCCTTCGCTGTTGCCCCCTTTTTCTGAATCAAATATAAAGTTCTTCTCTTTGTTTCCAGCCTTTCCTGACATACCCCACTGTGAATAATAACTTTCATGGGATGGAATGAACATCTCGTCGTTAGTCTCAGGTGCTGGTTTCTCTACGGCCCGTTTACTTACGGTTCCGACAAGCAACTTAGGGTTTTTCCCCACAGCCTTTCCTGGATGTTTGGAAGGTGCTGTGTAAATCCATGAAATCGCTTGACTGTTCACTTTCAAAAGCTTTAATTCCTCTGTAGTCTCCAAATAGATGTTAACAGGCGTTGGCAAAGCTGAGAGTACTCCGTATGCGCGTGGAGTCTGCAAAGGCTTGAAAAGGAGAGGGCAAAGAATGTCCCGTTTCATTACACTAATGGGTGTTGTGTTCTTAAAGCGTTGCGTGAAAAATTTGCTATTGGATCAGCGTTTAGTATCTTACGTGTCTTTCCGACACTCTATAATTTCACATTCTATGCCATTACTGTCTTTCAGACTGTTTCTTCGCTGCTGCGTAGGTGAGATTGCAGACAAGGGCAATGCGGGGTGGAAGCAGTAACCGATAAAGGACTGAGTGAGATATTAAATCAATATTAGAAATTAACGGTAGATAAAAAATATCTTGAACTCTTGTAAAAGTGCTTTTGGCATGTGTCTCTTTAGCAGTTAAGACCTTGCAACAAGTAAGGTGCTTGTGAAACTGTTCCCATAGTGTTTAAATCGGATCTATCCAGAGGAGGTTAAGTTTGTATTCTTGTGTTTCGCCTATTTATTTTCCCGTAGCAGCTCTGCGTAGAGACCAACACTTGCACAAAGGCTGCCAGAGAGTTGGGTTTTGACAGGAATACTTAGAAAAACTCACCTTTGGTGGAGGTTAGTTTCTGCTGCACAGAGGAGTTTCTGTGTCACGCAGAAGTAGCTGGCTCTTGTTGGAAGTCTGCTTTTTCATTGCCTTTTGTCAGGACCCTGCAAATTGACCTGTTCTTTCATTTCCGAAAGAAGACTCTTGTGAGGATGACAGGCTGCTCTCGGAAGGCTGCAGCAGTTGCTGGCCTTGCCGAGCTGGAATTAGGCTTTTAAGCTTTGAACTATCCAAGAGAAGTTTCCTCTTTTCTCATTCTCAGAGGCAACCTTTACTTCTTCCCTGAACTTGTTTAATTTAGGGATAGAGGCATATTTCCTATTGTTTGAAAAATAATCTGGAAGTTTATAGCTCCTTGAAGGAAATTTTCGTAACTGTAAATGGTTGCAGCATGTTTAAAAAATCGCGGTGTGTACGGTATTGCACCCTGGAGTTCACAGATCTCTCTGTTAACGCCATCCCTCCAGAGAAGCCCCTGAATGGACGCAGTGCTCCTCGCGAGACCTCAACTGTTAGAGAAACGCTTCTGCAGCGCTCTCGTGATGGGACCTTAAATAATATGCACAGCTACAAAACTATGTTGAGGCCGGTTTTGGTGAAGTTGTTTTTAAAGTGTCTAATTTCCTGAATAGAGGTAAGACTTGGTTCCCGTTTCCTTCTCTCGGTGTGGACCTCTGTCACCAGCTAATTCTCTCACTGGGAGCGTGTTCCGGAAAGGGATTGGGCTTCTGCTACTCCCATGATTTGAAAATTACTGAAAAAACTCAAAGAAAACAGCAATTTGCTTTTAATAAAAGACATACTAATATCCTTTGTGGTGTTCTTTATCAAGACTTGCCCAAAAAGCTTTGTACGGCTGTCTTTGAAATTTTGGACAGGGCTGGTTAGTGCCAAATCCTGAGTTAGCCATCAAGTTGGTGTTGCTTCATCATCTGATCAGACGTATTTTAATCTTTTTTTTTTTTTTTTTTCCCCACTGAATTTTCACTCAGTTAGAGGAATTTGCCCGAGAGGGTCAATAATCAACACTCTGGGGAGAAATAAAGTATAAATAAATAAATACAAATTTTAAGCTCCAAGAAAACAAAAAGCAGGAAAGAAACCAAGCATCAAGGTCTAAGGGATGGAAGTGGAGTGGTGCTGAAGGCTTTTTAGTGAACACTCTCCTCCAAATCTTTGCTTTGAGCGTGGCCAAACCTGACAAAAAGAAATATTTCATGGGGACAAAGTTAGTAAAATAAGAATGTAAGTTCTTGTTTTCTAAAACCCCTTGCCCACGTGTGCTGGCTTTAAGTGAGTTAACTGATTGTATGAGTTTAGTTAAAATGCTGTTTCTAAGCAAAAGCTGATTCTGACAGGGGGGAGAATGCATGTTTTTATCCTCAAGCGTTGCACTTAGTTATTTCAGTTATGTCTCTTCTTCACCCACAGCTCTTTGGAAACGAGACTGGATTTCATTCTTTATTGAAAAAAATATTTTTGAAACTTAAAAATACTTTAAAAATCCCTTCTCTTGTGCTCTAAAATCTTTGATTAGTTTTAAAGTCTTTGACATTATTTAGGAAGAGGGAGGGAGGGTAGCGAAGCTTATTATTTATAGTGCAAAGTCAAGGAAATTGCTTCCCAAACATATGCTTGCTGTTAAGTCTATATACATGTGTTGGAGATTTCTGTACTTGCCACTACCTTTTTTTTTGGTTTTTTTTTTTTTAAGATCACACTGTAAAGTAAGTTACAGTAAACAGTTCTTATGACAGAATAGCACGCTAGTTTTGCGGGGAAAAAAACCCGTCGGAATTGATAGCAATCCTGGCTTTTCTCTCTCTCTCCGTTTGTTTTCTTAACAGCTCTCTCTATGCTGCTGCCTTCTTATTTAAAAGCACAGAGAAGTTGTTGGCCTTTAAACAAAAGCATCTTGACAACGTGTTATCCTCTTCCTTTCCCTTTCATGTTCTTTTGGAACTTCTTTTTTTAGTTTTGAAGCCATTCATGTGAAACTTTGAGAGGTTTATGTAGGCTTTAATACATTTAATTCTTTTTATGTGAGAGTCTGTTGCTTAGCGTAGTGCTGAAATGGGTGGGTTTATGTGATGGGGTTAATTTTTCTTGTATGGAATTATGTGCTGGAGGGGGTGGAAACGGGGAAAAGCTGCTATTGAGGTGTGATTATGATCATACAAGTTACAGCTTTCTGTCCGTGTCGTTATATATATCCACATGCCCGGTGTTTGACTATGTATATGTTCGTGAGTAAGAACATGTCTCAGTGGCTTATAAGCTTTGGATAATTCCGCTTTGGGCATAGGAGGACAAGTTTATTGAAAGCTATGGATGTAAAGCAATCTTCTGCTGATGTAGGCAGTGGGGCCAACTGTCGTCTTTGCCTCAGATGAGTTGCATCTTTGGGTATTGTCTCAGGTAGCGACTTATGGGGATGGAAGGCTGGCACATGGGAGGCAAAAACGCTTACAACGCACAGCGGGTAACCCAGTTGCAACACACACGGGCAGTGGTCATCCGCTGCAGTCCAGTACTTGAGAATTTGGTCTGGTTTGTTCTGGATGAGTAGTTGGTGGGAAAGGTAATTCCAGTGTTTCCTTGTTTTCAGCAATGACTTAGTTTTAACACATCCTGGCTGGTATAACATGAAAAGAGCTGCAAAAACCTGGGTTTTCGATTTGTCCTGCTGTCATGCTCTTGTTTATTACCACTTCCTTCTGCAAATCCTGGAGTGTGTATGCGATGAAGAGGTGGCATACCACCTGCTACATTGCATTAAGGACTCTGGGAGTTTACTCTTTGAAACTTTGACTCTGAATTTTCCAGGATCCAGAGAGGAATGGAGACTCCATTGGATGTTTTGTCGAGGGCAGCGTCTCTAGTACATGCCGATGATGAGAAACGTAAGTCTGAAACTTAGTTCTCTGCTTTGTTGGATCCCCATGCTTTATGTTTGTGCTGTGTATCAGCTTACGCGCTGGCTTTATCCGTCTTTGCATTTTTTTGAATCTAAGGCATGTAGAAAAATGTCTTCAGAAGCCTTCAAAGGTCTTCTTCCTCGGGTGCAAAACCAATACGTTGCATTTAAATTGGCCAGTATGCAAGAGAGAATCCTTCCTGTTATTTTGAAAGCGTAGTTATCAATTCGTGTAAAGGTGCCCCTCTTTTCCCAATGGCATTTGCATTGCTGGTGGACACAAAGTTGTAATGGAACTGCTGTCAAACCGAGAGTGATTTGACAACTCGTGCTCCCTAGTAATATCAGTTAGACCTGTTTTCATTTAAGAACACATACCTGGGTAGGCATGAGTGGGTTGCAAAGACTCCCTTCCAGTTCATAAAATGAAAGAGATAGACACTTATGATTAGTAATGAGCAATCAATTTTCCTTTTGCTGCTACTAAAAGGTGAGTACAGGGTGTTAGCGTTGTGAATGCGCTCAGTTGCAGCTACACAAGCTGATGTTGCTAATCATTTGGGTAATATTTTTGATTTAACATTCACAGTAAGTGTTTGAGATGGGTTGACTAATGTTAGAATAATGTTTTCAATTCTGCCAAATTGCAGTGCTGCTTTGTAGGTGAGATTGTTACCTGCATGTTTAGTAATAATTGCTTAGTCATAAATGTCTTTGTCAGTTTTTATCTGAGTAGCGTAAGTGCTGAGGAAGTGTATGCATCTTGGGCACCCACCTAAATAGGCGCTAACTAGAAAAATGGTATTTTGGATTTCAGACTGCTTTTGTGTGTCTTCTGTGTGACTTCTGTGCATAAAATCACCTTTTAAGATGAATTCAGCTTTTTTTCTTTTGGTCTTTGTTCCTTTATTTTGTATATATTTTTTGAAAAGTAATTGCCTTGAATATGGAATAAAAGAATTGATTTACTGCTGTTGTTAATCAACTTACTAAAGTAATTGGAAAGTAAACAAACACAGTGTATGTGGACAACAGGTCTCAGAATTATTCTGTATATTCAAGTAGTCAAGATAACAGTAGCTCGCTCTTCCAGAAGTTTGTAAAACGAAGGTTTCGCTCTCTGATGAGCTCCTCTGTATTACCGGCTCTTGGCTTTGTAATGGATATTGGTGGTGGTGTTCTTTCACGTTCACCTTGCTGCTGGGTAAGTGCCGTGTTTTTACTGACCCCACGGTAGTAGGATGGTTTGGTTGATTGCTCCAGTTCGTGACTGTTACTGGTAAAACCAACAGCTTGGAAGTCCTTGAGGAGAGAATTTTAACCGTGGTTTTGGCCTGGGGGATTTCTCTTGTAAACTAACTTATGTATTTGTAGAAAAGGCAAAAGCTTAACCTATTTTATTTTGACTGCGTTTTCTATATTTTTTTTTTTTTTTGAATACGTATTCTCAATTTTCTTAAACTTAAATGCATTCTTTTTGGTTAACTGTTGCCTAAGACTCCAGTTTGATTTTTGAGTTCCACAGGGTGGGAATGCGGGGCTGGATTTGGGGAATCCAGAGGAAGTGTGATTCAGTGCAACTTGCATGTGAGGAAGCTGATATGTATCTGGTTCTAATTTACATTCCTTTAGTCTTACCACTTAGACTTAATTAGATTTATGCCACTCTGCAGCTTCTAACTTAGGCCATCTCGGGGTTTGTCCTGTTGTGCGTACTGCACACCAAGGCTGCTGCGCTACGAAAAGCTGCCAAAAAGGCAAAAATGGGTAGTCCAAAGCAGTCACTGAACTTGCGCTTTTTTGTCTCAGCTTTTGTGGAAATGGCGCCAGGCAGAATTCACTCTGTGTTGAGAACGGATACTGACAGCTTGAAGTTAGTCTTGATCTTGAATNAGGTCAGTCAAACATGACTTACCCATGACTTACCCACTTTCCACTGAAGCGCTGCTCCAGCACTCGTAGCAGTGGTCCTCTCTGGGTTTCTCCGTCCCCTGTCCACCTTCTCCGACAACTAAAATTCTACACAGAGTTTCTAGTATTCCAATCATGACAAGGAGTGGAATAATTTCTTTTTTTTTTCTTTAAATGAGATTCCTTTCAGATACTCGATATAGGAACAAACTACTGAATTTCAGTGTTGTTTCTTGTATTCAGGTAATACATATAGGTAATTTTACTGTTGATTCATTGGAAAAAAATTTCAGTGGGGTCTTTTTGACATTTTGAATGATACCGCGAAGTTTCCTGCTTCCAAAGTTTTGAATAAGGATTTCAGATTAATTTAGTTTCTGAAACATTTCTGCCTTACCTTGAGTCTTTTGCTTTTGTGCTGGAATAGAAGTTTGTTTAACAGATAACTCCTGATGCCCTTCGCGCATGCCATGGTTGAAATTTTATCCTATTTTTGAATGGAAAGCAAAGGAAATCTAGCTGTACGCTATCCGGACGTGACAACGCTAGCAAGTAACTAGTGGTTAGATTCCACTAGTGAAACGATAAATCTGCCTGTTGAGATGGTTCAGCTCACCTCAGATATTCTCATCGAAGCTATATGCCATGTAAGAGCTGAAAACTGCCAATTTGCTACTTTTTAAAGACCATTTTAAGCAATTAAGATACTGATTTTTAACTATCATATCTGAAAACTGTTTCTCTTCAAAGGAGTTTACTATTACAGTTTTAATATGAAAAAGAAAGGTAATCTTAACACTTCTTCTCTGTCATCGAGTGTAAGAATGCATGTAAAATATTTTTGAAGTTTGGCTGCGTATGCTCCCACACAAGGTCGGAAGCTAGCTGAAGTTGGTGGTGGTCTCTTATTTATACATATCAATAGTTTTCACTGCTTCTTTTCTTGGAAGTGTTAGTACTGCTTGTACGCAAACCCTTGGTCCTCTCGCAGGCATCTTAAATGGCAGACTTTCGCACCCTGGTATGCTTTAATCCCACCTAAACTTCAACTTCCAACTAATTTAGATAAATCGGCAGCCTTAAGTGCATTTACTGAATCCAAGCAGTGGAGGTACAGGCTCTTGTTAAAAAACAAGGTTTATTTCCTGAATCTGGTAGCTATTTGATTTTATTCTTGTTTGTCTAGGTGCATTCAGAGGAGGAATATTACCAGTATTTATGAATTTAATCCTTTCTAACATGAAGGAGCCTCTTATCTCTGTGGGCACTCGCTGCAGTGCCAAGTAACGTAGAGTTATGTAGGTGTATATGCAAATCCCACTGTTTAAAACAAACACCTTTAAACTTACCAGCCCTTAAAGAAATGAATGAGATGTATGGCTATGTAGATTTCCCAGAATGGTTATTGATTTCTTAAACAAATATGACCTTCAGTTATTTTGGTTTGGTTTTTTTGCAGCTGCACCTGTGTCAATAAGGTTGACCTTCAGGGGTATGTTTGCGCTATATGTTGCTTTCAATCGCATCTCTCTTGGATTTCATCAACTGTGCCATATGCTGTATTTCAATAACTCCCAGTTTAAATCACTCTGCACTTGTTATCGAAGAAAGCTTACGAAATGCATTTGGTTAACTACTGTGTCGTGGAAATGATTAATTATAGAAAAGAAATGATGACTGTCATTTTGTACTTGTAATGATTACCGCTGTGATGTAAGCAATTATTTAAGCTTATGGCATAGTGAATCTGTACTTAAGAAAACCCAACAAGACAACCCCAAAACAGCTGAACAGAAGACGACAGACACTCCTTTAGGGGTGATAACATTAAAGACGAGGATAAGGATATTTCCTAATGGAGTTCATTTACTTATTGTCTGAGCTTGCCTTATCGTTTTGGTGGAAGGAGAGCATACAGCGATGTCGTTATTAGCCAGCCACCTTGAAGGCTTGTGGCTGATTGCTGGCCTGTCTGTCGAGCAGGGCGAGGACGCAGGAAGGCTGCGCTGGCTCCCAGCAGCTGCTCAGCGCCGGGGTGGGTGACGCACAGCTCGTGTCGCTGAGTGGCATCTCCCAGGCTTGGCTGGGCTTCTGCGGTCCTTCAGGGGTGGGCTTCCGCTGAAGCCAGCATCTGCAAGACCTGTGTGTGGCTGCTGACCTCTGCCGTTATCGCGGATGGAAAGCTTATCGAACCTGGGTTATTGTACGGTTGCAAAAATCAAGTCTGCAGTGTGATGATTGACACTGCTCGTTACTCTTCTGGTCCTCTCCTTTCCCTCTCCTTTCTTACTGGGATTGTACTGATCTCTCATACGTTCAGGATTTAAGTTGGCTATTTTTCGAAGACCACAGGAGAAGCTGGTAGTATTTAAGTAAAGACAAAGAATTACTGGAAGTACATTTTTTTCTTCCCGTGATTGTGTTGAACAGTAAGTGTTGAGACATTCAGGAGGATTATCATTTTGTGTTTGTATCATATAAAATCAAGGGCTTTGGGAACTGGTCTTTCAGTTATAAACTGAAAGCGTTGTTGAATAGTGAAGGAAAATGCTGATAAGGACTTGCACTTGCAGACTCTGCTGGAAGCACTGAGTACTCGGCCTGTGCTGATTTTATAGTAACACTTTACTTAGGCTTCCCTCCAATGTGCAAGTCCAGTTTAAGAATATGGGAATGAATGAGAAAAAACCATATTTCTTAGTCTCTGAGGATAGTATAGTGAAAAGCGTGTTCCTGGAGAACTGAATAAAATAGACTTCCAGAAGGAAATGAAAGGCTTGGCAACAGCTAATAAATGGCACAATAAAGTCCTAGGTAATAGCTTTGCATTCTAATACACTGTACCAGCTCCATACCTGTTGGGTCTTGATTTATGGTTTGAAAAACTGATACAGGACTGCATTTAAAAAAAAAAAAAAAAGAAAAGAAAAAGGTGATCTTTGATCAAGCCATGCTTCGTGCACATGTACCGTCAGTTGCGTGTGTCATCCGTGTACGCATGGAAGCCTGGAACTGCTACTCCACACTTCTTGCCTGTGAATGCTGTTATTGTTTGGCAACTGTTTCTTTTATGTGGTTTAGTTTAATCCACTTCAGATAATTACGCTAGACCATACAGTTGATATTTCTAGTACAGAGGAATTATTGGCTTTCAAATCCCTGCCCTAATCCACTTTGTAATAAAATCCTCATGTAGACAAGTCCTACGCATCAGTTCTTACTGTTCTTCATTCATATCAATCAGTTCAGTTGGGAGAATGAATTTGGTGCTGGCTACCCTCTCGTAATTAATAAATATGCAATGACTGGTTGTTCGAAGCAGCTGATCCTAAAGAAGGTATTACTTTAGGGCTGAGCTGAGAACAATTTATTAATTTTTAACACTTTTGAAGAGGGTGATGACTCTAAGCTTGCCTTTAAATACAAAACAAGCACTAATAATAGTAGAATTAGAATTGAATGTTGCGATTTATGCTGTAGATCTTAATGATGAAATATTTCTAGCATCGCCAGGACACTTTGCCTACACTGCTGTTTGTTTTGTAAATTTATATTGAATTTCTATCAGCGAGCATAAGGCAGGTTTTAATATCAGTGTTTGCAGGAGTTTAAATAGCTTCCATCCTACTGTGTGAGCACTTAAATCGGCACTCAAAATCTTTCGGATCCTGAAGGCTTTTTTGCCTGACTAGAAGAAGTGAGGAATCGCATGGAACTTGCTCTAAGAATGAAATCAGTACAAAGACAGTCTCAACAATCGCTTTCATTTGAGGTTTGCTTTTGGGGCGGTTCTTGGCATTTTTCGTTGTTATGTTTTTGTGGGTTTTTTTCTACAAATTCATCTGCCTGAAAAAATTGTGAAACAGTGATAGCAGTGAAATAGCAGTATCGTGTCACAGTCCTTGTTTATTTTCTACTTACAAGTTCGCTGCATTCTGGGTGGGACTGGGAGGAATAATGCATGCTTGTAGGCAGGATGATAAATATTATATAGCAAAGGATTATTTAAAACAAGATGAAAAATTTCCAGTAGACTTCACGTGATTTTTCCCTTTGTATTTTTATTTGCACATCTATATCCAAAATAGCAGATCTTGTAACAAAGAAATACATGGAAAAAGTTTTAGCTGCACGATGTAGTTAAGAGGTATTTCAGTATTACTTCTTGTTTGTGGAACGTGTGGTTTAGGGGTGGAAGGGAGTCAAATTGGTTCAATAAGGGTAACCTGGAGCCCGTTCAGAGTTCTTTTTAAGTCTAAAATGTTTGTGTGCTGCCTCGCAATTCTCATATAGACTTGACGGTAAACTGTATATTCCCTTCATACTAAAATCTGTCATTTTGTGTCCCCACTAATAGGTATAATACACTTAATAGTTTAGTTCATTGCCACTTCCATTTTGTGGTTATTATTTTGCCATTATTTCTGTAGTTTGTGATTATTTTTTTCACTGTAATGATGCTGAGAACGTTGATGTTTTCTGTCATCCTTGGCGCTGCACATACACATGGGACAAGGTCGTCCCTCTTCTGAAGACAGAGCGTGGAGGGCAGGATCCAGGGCACCACTATCGCGACAGCGAGGACTCAGCCAGCGAGTCAGAAGCAGAGATGGAAACTCGCATTTCCCGACTCCTCGCTGTTCACCACGCTGCTCATGCCTTCTTGGCGTTATAGTAATAACTCCTTGGGAACCCTGAGCTCTCTTGGGGTGCAAAGGAACCTGGCAAAAACATCCTAGCGGTGTTTGAGGCCGTGAACACCAGTGCTGCTGTGGAAGTGGAATTTGGTGCGTAGGCAGCACATCTCCTTTTGTGCTTGTCGCTTTTGGAATATTCAGGAAATAAATCGGTTGTTGTCTTTTGCAGTAGCTCAGAGCTGTTCCATAAAATTGCTCAGAGGGAAACTATCCTCAAGGAATTCTTTGCCTTGAAGAGTATGGTGCTAGTTTTTGTGCCTTCTTGTGGTAGTCGTTATAGGTAGCATTAAGAAATAGTTGCCAAGAGGGCTGACTAAGTCACTCTCTTGTTTTTTCCCAGCTTAGGCTAGATAAAAATCTCCCTTATAATAAAAAAGGTTCTGTGTGATGCTTTACTAAAAATCTTGGCTTCCTATGACTTTCAGGGTACCTCCAGTGAACGGAGGAGTCATTTTTGATCCTAACCTCCTACTTTTTGTTTTGTAGGACAACACTTGCTGAAATCCTGCTTGGCTAGGTTGAGGGCAACACAACCACGTTAACCCAGATTTTTCTTCTGCATTCCGTAAATAAATTTAACAGTGTTTTGTGTGCATGCTGCTCTTCAGCGCTTTCAAAGTTAGGGGATTTTTAGTCAACTCTTGGATGTCTCTTATTAACCAACCCAGCACAACCTTTCCTTTAGAGCTTGACTACTTCTTCCAAAGACTTCCCTCATTGGGTTGAGAGGAGAATACGAAGTGCTTCATGATTATTTCTCAGATGAAAATAAGTGGACTGTCCGTATGGGTGTTTGTTTCTTCTTTTGTGGTAAATTAAAATATGGGTTTGGTGGTCTTTCTGCCAGGTCGGTGGTTGGATGAATATGTCTGTTGGTTCAAAGAGGCAGATATTTGATTTAGGCAAAGACTTAGGCCTTGAAGGTACAGTTAGATTTTGGGGTTCTCTAACTCAGTTTAGTATACCAAATTCTTTAATTGCAGAAATTAATAGGCAATTAAGTAATTGAATAGCTTTTATGAATTAGCAACTGTGCTTGTAGTCAGAGCTTATCTGTGATGTCTAGCAAAAGAGGAACTTAAATTTTCTGGAGGAAAAGCTAAATTCTAAGAAGCAGCATCAGCAAAACTCCGTGTTTGTAATCCCTCAACAGCTACAAGAGGTGTTAAAAGTGGACTTGTCAGCGAGTCATGTATGTAGTGTTTAATCAATGGTAGGGGAAGAGGGGGAGAACTCTTAGCTTTGGAGTGGAATTTGTGGCATAAGTCATCTCTCTTTTTTTACTGAAAGGGAGGGAGAGTTTGGAGGTGCGATGTTTTGGTTTAGACATATTGTGATGGAAAAACACATGTGGTTTGATCATTGAGATGCAGCCTCATTCATCTGTTGTTGCTGTATGAATACCGAAAGCTTTAAAGACTAAAACTGTGAGTAATAACATTTATAGTGTTCTGCTTTTAAATTTATGAACCTTACAGACCAGAAAATACTAATATCTTCTCTGTTTTAAATATCAGCTAATCTGTTTTTGAGTAAAATACCCAAATGGCTGAATTCCTGACCTTCTGCTTTTTGTCTTTCAAAAGCCTTTAGCTGTTTGTATTCCTCAGTATTTCACAGGGTACATTCTTATAAATGGTGTCAGGGCCATTTCATCATTTTTAGGGTTTTCTTGAAAGTAGGAGTCTTAAATTGGATAACTGTTTGCTTGGGTTGTTTTGGTTTGGTTTTGTGGTGTTGATTTTTTTTTAACAAAATAAAAAATATTCTTACCTCCAGAAAGCTTTGCCTTTTTTTCCCTCAAAGTTTATTGTAACAAGATAAAGAATGAGTAGAGTTATGTTTTCAACTTGTTAAATAGGCTGGAAAATGGGGCAGTTGTCTGCTTGGCGCCTAGATGTATTTTAATAGCAGTACAACACCATTAGCATAATCAGTGGAGTGATGGTAATGCCTTCGGGAACAAAAGTGTCTAAACATTTTTTTCCGAATTAATTTTAAGAAAAGTTTGCAAGAGGTTCAGCTGCCTGCTACAGTTTGTAAACATGTTGTGGCATCCTTCAGCGTATCAGATGTTTCTACCCATGTGCGCCAGCCCGGGAGATGGGCTGCTCAGGGCTCCTGAGCAATCGCAGCCAGACAACGCGGCTTTTCTTTCGGAATCCCTTTTCCCGAATTGAAGATAAAATATTTGCAGTGATTGGGGGTATTACCCCCAAGCAACAGATGTTTACAGAAACACTCTCTCTTTAAATGTTGTTGGGCAAATGGAAGGGGAGGAATCTTCTTGCTAGAGTGGAATTTGGTACTGGATACCAACCATTGCTCTGAAACTGCCGCTGACCCAATACTATATTGTTAAGTGCGATAGCACATACGTAACAGTATGGAACTTGTCAACGCACGGGCTTCTTAACGATTGTAGTTGCTGAAATGCTACCCTTGGAACTTTGTGCTCACTTTGTATATTTTACAATAATACATATTTGTCATATCCTGAATTTCGAAACAATGCAGGGAAATTATTCAGTCGTTTTGTCTGCTAAGTTTTCTGGCAGCGGCTGAAACTACATAAATGGATTTATTTATTGTTTTTTACAGCTAGGCAGAATACACTAGGCATGTGAAAATCTGGCCATTCTTCATGTGGTAAATGTTTGGCTTATTTCATTTTAGGGGAAAAAAAAAAATAGTTCTTCCTTAATCAGAAAATCTGCAGGCTGACTGGAGAAATGCGGAGTCTTTCCCAGGGTGTTCTTTCCACATGTTTTAAGAGCACAGAGACTCCAGGCAAGCTTGGGAATGTCGGTGTCACACATGAAAAGCCAATGTACATCTGGGGCAGAAGGAGTAAGGGGAAAGGAAAGGAGCTAAAGTATTTCAGAAACACTTTGGATTTGGTATAGTTACTATTGTTTATCTACTTTTTCCTTTTTTAATTGTTTCTGTAGGTACTTATCTCAAAGGCAGGGAAGGAGTGCTTTAAAGCTTCCTTCTCACCCCTTGCCGGTGGCCGGGCTGTCCCCCGCCTTGCTCAGGTTCTGCCCCCCAGATGCCACACATTCTGCAGGGACTGTAACTTATTTCCCAGACGGCAAAACAGGGCTTTTGGGGAAAGAATGGCTTTGGTGCAACCTAGCAATTCTTGCTTTTGTTTATGCAGGCAGACAAATCCACAGGCACCTTTTTCTGTAAGCAAATGAAGACTAAGAAGAGAGGACTGAGTCGACTTTGTGTTCAGTTAGGGTTTTAAAAACCCTATGATTAAAAAAAAAGGTGATTTTAGTTAAATACATAGTTCTTACACACACACAGTAGTTAAAACAGTATTATATTGTAAAGTCAGTTCTTTTAGAAGCAGTGCAGTGTTAAACTCAAGGTGGTCCTATACAGTCTTTACTGTCTTTATACAGTCCTTAGTGAAATGATCCTGGAATATTTACAGCTCTGTTGTAAACGGAAATATGCAAGTCCTTAGTGAATGGGTATATGTTTGGTATTTTCCTTTCCCTCGCCGGGAACCCAGACTTTACTCATGGTGTGCCGTCTGCATTCTGACCCGGAGGAGAAGGGACCTGAATGTAGGTTTTCCTGCAATGAGTGTCCCAATTAATGGCTTATGAACTAAAAGGAGGATACAGTCAATTATCACTCTGTTTTACTAACTTACGCCTTTTGTTCTGTTACTTAAAAAAAAAAAGACAGCAATTCTTTGTTTGAGGCTGAAGAGAACATATTTCTCCCCCAAGAAGCAAATATCAAAATTACTTACTTTTAATTTTTCCCCTCTTTTCTTGCTGAATCAAAAATCAATGACTTGTGTAAGCGTAACTCTGGCTACAAATCTGCTGTGCAGCTATAAACAATGGCACTACAGAAACCTCTGTCATCCATAAGCTTAAAAGGAGAAATGCTGCTTATTTAGCAAATTGAAGAGTGAAGAGTGATTTATTGCTCCCCTCTGATTCCACACCCCCCCCCCCCCCCCCGCCCCCTTCTCTTCGGATTTTAAACTTCATGACACGTTCATTAAAAGGTCTCCCAAAACACTACACTGTATATTACAAGAGTATCTTTGTCCATCCACTACAACAGTATTGCATTAGGTAATAATGCTTTCCCAACACTGGAATTACGTTTGCTTTGGATATATTTTTATTGCTTTTGTACGAGAGAGAAATTATAAACAGTAGTTGGACAGAAATAGTCTTTTGTGTGTTCTTGGTTTAAATCGACTAATTTGAGTACATGCACTAGGCTTGATTTTCCCGAAACTGGGCAACAGCAGTAACTGCTTTTGTTTTCTGGGTCATGCCCACGTCGTCTCTTTGGTTCATGCGAAAACATCTGTGTATTGCAGTTGTAACTTTATTACTATAAATCTCTGGCCTTTATTTGCTGTCTTTAGGGCTGGATATATCTGGCTCATAATAGCAGAAGAGTGACAGCTCATCTACGGCTCCATCTGTCTCTCTCCCCCCAGTTCGTGTATCTTCACGCTCCTCTTGCTTAGCCTGACCTGGAAAGCGATTCGTTTAAATAAACATGCAAAAATGTTACTTCCCTCTCTGAACTCGCCTCCAAGTTATGAGACAAATTAAGGACCTCTGTCGGTAGTGTTTATCAGAGTTACCGCATCAGTAGACCATACAGTGGTTTTCAAACAGTTTCAAATACGTGAAGTTCGGCAGCGTCAGCCTCTGATTGAAATCCCTGATCGTAAAGTGCAGGGGCCGCGGACTTTGGGAGAGTTTCAGAATATATTTATTGTGTAATGCTGGTACTTACCGTAATTATATTCTTTAATGTGTTGTCATATTTGCCTAACCAAACTATTCTTTTATTTCAAAATGATGAGCTCTCTTTTTAGAAGTATAGTTGAGTGGTTAATTAGCTCTAAATGTATTAACATTTATAGCAGTCGTTAATAAAATCGTTATAAATTGGTACTACTATTGTTCTATTAAAATATGTGAGAAATTTAGGCTGAAGAATGCCATTTTTCAGTGTTTGAATAGGAGGGAAAGTACTGGGCTTTCCACTGACATTTTCTGTGGACGGGAAAAGCAATTCAGAATTTTTCAGTCTATACTTTTTACAAAAATATAGATAGGTGGGGTTTGGTTGGTTTTTTTCTGTTTCTTGGGGGTTTTTTAGTAGAATAATAGTTGATCTCAATAATTGATCTCAATGGCAAACCTCTGGTCTGTCTGACGCTTCTTGACTGAAGGTACTCGATGGACTTTACTGGAGTGAATAGCGATAACCCGTTCCATGAGTATCCTGTGGTTCCACGCGGCGGTGGCTGAGCTGCCTTCACCCGTTTGACTGAACTTCTCGTGACTCCCAACAGATGTTTTGCCTTTAAAGGGCAGTTTATCTTCCTGACCAGCCCTTGCTGGCCCTCCTTGCTTCCCAGAGCATGCCAACATAGTTAAGAACTGGAATGCAGCTTGACATCAGGAATGAAATTTCATGAATTTCTTTTTCACTTCCTTCATTATTCGACCAAATCTCACGATACCCACTTTCATAACAACTGGCAGAGCATATTTTGAAAGGATAATACAGTGTCAGGAGAAAAAGGTTATAGGAAGAATTCAAACATGTTGGTGTTCTGAATAGTTTAAGGAAGAATCGTTGTTCCAAGTAGTGTATTTTAGTCATGTTTACTTGTATGACAGTAGCCTATAGAAGCATGGTTTTGCTAGGCATTGAAAAATATGCATAATTAAATTCCCATCCAAAATGTATGGTATGCATATCTGTCATGCCAAAACCAGCCACAGAAGATTGGTCAATTAATGGAATCTAACACCATTCTTGACAATGGAAGTGCCGAGAAGAATCTCCCCCTCGGAAGGCCAGAGAAACGTATGAAGTTTCAGCAGATTGTAAGCTCTCAGCAGGAAACTGTTAGCTCTCAAAATGAGAAACATTTGTACCGTAGTGTATTTTCTGGGAGAGTCAGAATTTGCTTCTCTGTTGGAACCGGTGATGTGTTCTACCACAGCAGAGCCGTGCTCTGGTAACTAGCAGGTATTTCCAAGGACAGTTTTTCCGAGCCAGGGGCAGTTACTTGCTGGCTCAGACCCGCAGCACCTTGGTTCAGCCTGGGATGTCATACGGGGGTGGTGAACTTCTGCCGGGACTCCTGCAAGCCCCGTGGGACTTCCTTTCCTAGGGTGATGGTGGGTTATGCGAAAGAACACGGAGTAGACTTCCAAGTGTAGTAGACTTACTATTGTGCTTATTATGGCGCTCAATAGCATGGGCGCTTACTCCGTGATGTAATTTACAACGCCATTTTGCATATGGGGATACGTTTTGTCCATCTACTGTGTGAAAATGTCAGTATTTTATGGCCACTCATAAAATAATTGGTGGTGATAAAATAAGCCTGCACAATGTTGGTTTTTCAAAGAGCAGCTTTGCTGAAGGACCCGAGGACTCTATTGCATTCATGCATTCATGAGAGGGAAATTTTAATGTAATTCACCATTCAAAACTTAATATCTCTATTTCTATAGGTAGAGAAGGAGCAAACAAATGGGTACACCCACATGGCAACGACAGTGTCCTGCTGCAATAACAACTTCAATCTCCCTAGCTAGACTTTTTTTTTTTTTCTTTAACGGTGATCTGTTCACATTTGTATGCGTATGTCTATCTGATCTCTTGATAATCTGGCAGGCCTATTTCAAAATCGCTTTTCTTTTTACTTGTCAGAAATGGGGCATAGTGGTATTATGAGCTGTTCTACTGACCTTAATGCAGTCCCGTTAATGCTACTGTCTTTTTGCGTTCAGTCATACCCAAAACATTAATTAGTAATGAGAGGAGGATTGGGACAATAGAAAAATGTAGGTCTTCGCGACTACTTCTGGCTGTTCTCTAACGAATCACTGCTCTGTTCAAACATGCGCAGTTATGCTCTCCTTATCTGTTTCAGTTATTAATGACAGTAGGCTTGTACCTTCTTGTAGCACTGAAGTTGTTTCAAGTCCCTTTTAAAACAGGGTAGGTAGGCGCTCGCGGCCGCGCAGTATTGTACTAGAAAGAAAATGATGAGGGCCAGGGTCCGGCACGGGATGACTATGAGAGGCCTGAAGAGTTTCTCCTGGCGAGGTGGAGGTGCAGGCTGTGGCAGGAGAGAGTGTGGTCCCTCGGGTGGTCTCCAGCAGAGCATAACCCTGGTGGGGCCGGGCTGGGAAATGTCTGCGTGCTGCCCACGGGTGGGGGCCGGGATAGGTCTTCTGGCCGCAGCGTGAGGCGAGATGCTAGACTTTAGGATGGCGACAAACAGCTGAAAGGTGATGTGCCAGCAAGACAAGAGGTCGCGGACACTGGAGTGCAGCAAAGACTCTGCTGACCACTTCAGTAGACGTGTTTCCCCCCCCGTGACGTAGCATGGGACTCCATGCATATTTTATGAATATAATGAACATATGTAAAAGACTAAAGAGAGATTCTAGCGGAAGACCTTTTATACATTTCTCAGTTTGGATTCTAAATATATTTTCATCTGCTCTTTAATTCCTTTTCCTCTTTGGGTCCCTGTTCTCCATTAAGGGGGAAAGAGGTTATCATTTTCTTTCTGTGGCTGAAATTGCATGTTCATTGAAGTAAGTGGAAATATTTACCCAAATGGTGCTACTTTGTGACTTCTTTTCCTTTGAGTGTTATTATACAAAAAAAGATAATGAATTTCTCCAGTAGAGGTAGAATACCTGTTGTTTCCTATGAGAAATAGAAGCTAAGGTATAAATGAGAATCTTTTAAAAAAGTCTTTTTCATTTATATACTAGTTTTTATTGCCGGTTGCAAGCTGTAGATACAGGTTGTTAAGTGTAAGAATTCAGCCATACATGGCCTTAATTTGTTATCTGTCGGTTCCCTTCTTTGAAGTGCTGTCGTTACCACCTTCTTCTGACCAGGATATTTATTATTGTTGTTGCCTGTGCTTGGGGTGCTGGATGCAATGTCTTGGTAACTGCTTGGAATTTCTACCAGAGTAAAATAGCCACAAGTACCTTTCTACCAAAACGATAAATCCTTTTTATCTGTTTTTCTGAAAAAGTTTAGTGATTTCCTTGGTGTTTGTGCCTGTAGCTCACCCAGTCACTCATTCTTCAATGTCCAAAAGCAGGGTAAGCTTATGCCACTAACGTGTCCTTTCCTTCTTGGTCACTTTTCTTATTATGTGAGTTACTTCAAGACGAGCCAAAACTCCAGTAGAGCTGTGTCTTCTTTTAAAGAAACTTTGGATTCTCTTTATCTCCCATATTGGGAGAAAAACAACTTAGTTGACTTTTCATTTCCTTGTAAAACACGGCCTCTCAACACTTAAAAGCAAGTGTTTCTAACCCAAATTTAGAATAAAAATGATAATTCCGTGGAGAGTGCTCACTCTTGTGGGTGTGATCATTTCCCCTCCATGATCTTAGGGGTTTTTTTTCCGCTCTCTCACCCAGAATTGCAGTTTCCCTGTCGGAATGCTCTGACAGCGAAGGGCACTGCTAGTAGACGAGCTGGGTACTTGCTCGAGTGCTTCGTGCTCCACGTGTGATTCTGGCAAACCTCCCAGTTCTGTTTTCATGACACAACAAAAATGAATGGATCTACGCCATACGCTTTGTTTTAAGCTCGGTGATTGTGAAGTGGGGGTTGTAAGCAACTGCGTTAGGAAAAGGGGGAGGTGATTTTGAATTATTTTCTGATGTGGCTCTACAGAATGATTAGAAATTATATAAAAGGGTTTGAAAAAACACCCCGAAAGTGCAACCAAAAAGCATCTCTTGAATGCTGTCACTGCAAGAAGCGAAGCCATCTATAACCTCATGAAGTATCGCATTTCCTTTTAGACCGGGGAAACAAACAGGCTGTCTTTTGATTAACACCAGTTTCTTCCATTCTCTCCCCAAGTTACCCGCATGTCTGTTAGCAATCCCAGCTTATACGCGTGATTTCCTACTGCCCAGCAGCTGGGAAGAGCTGGAGGGGAACTGGAAATTCTGTACAGGGCTTGGGGAGGGGGCTGATGAGGAATGTTAAAGGCTCCCCAGCTTCTTTGGTTCAGTGACTGTCTAGCCCATCCTTTCTCTTTTCATCATTCCCTGTTCTAGGAGATCATATTTTCCAATGGTTCTGGTAAGATTTCACATAAGTTTACCTTTTTTTTTTTTTCTTCTTCTTCAGACCTTTTCTTATTTTCTTAACCACTCTTTTATGAAAGGATGTAGCAGATGGGGAAGCTTCAAAGAGAATATATGCTAATCTCTATTTTGTAAAGTTTTCTTTTGGTTTTTTTCTTAGTTCTGTCTTACAGCTCAAAATTGAATGAGCTTTCTCTGTATATTCTGTATTTATGCTTATGTTACTGAGAGTAGAATTTTGGTTTGAGGTGTGCTTTATTTCTTGGGGTTTTTTAAGCTGATGCTTGGATACCAACGTATGAAGGGAAATATTTACACACTTGTATTCATTAAAAAAAAAAGATGAAACTGAGCAAAAAGGATTTGCTATTTATAGTGACCCAGGAACAGCTTTTAGAGGGTTCCTCTTTGTCCGTGTGACAGTGCGGTGGTCAGATGTGCCTGTGCGCTCAGACTGAGGCGGTGAAAAAAACTGTGATTGAATTCTCATATTTAGGGCCCACTGCCAGCTGTTCCTACACTAGAGTTGTTGCAAATCCCTAAAAATGAGTGACCACTGATAAATGGCTTCTAACAGTTTTAATCCTGAGGGGGACGTGCAGCAGCGTGTGTATAACTGGGGACAGGATCCCAGGCCGGACACCTGCGGAGCTGCCGATAGCCCCGTGTCCCGGCGGCGGCAGGAGGCGGCCACGTGTTGAAGGTTGCACGCCTTTTGGTAATTTTTGCATAATTCTTCACATGAGGTGTGCACGTGTGAGAGCTGCATTCAGTCGTGACCCCTATGACAATTGTTCTGTGCGCTGCCGAACATGAAAATAAGCTCTGGTATTGGTGATAAGCGTATCGCATCCTTTTTTCAGGATTTACTCTTATGCATTCTTCAAGGTCGGTCTTTTAATTTTCTGTCTACCTACCATTAGGGAGGCAGTATTATGTGGTTATTCTTGTGTTCTCTGTGCATGTGGGTAATAGACTGCAGGCTGAAAATGAATGTACAACTTATTGTTGGAATTGAATTCCATGGGCTAAGTACTTAATTAAATGCTCAACGTGAATTGGTGTCCTTAAATTTTTGGTGTTTGCATGGCTGTAAGGAAATGACTTCACGTCATTTGTAATGTAACTGAGATTATTTTAATTTCAAGAAATTGCACTGAAATTAATTGTATTACTGTAGTGAAATATTTCATCACGTTTAATGCTTTTATCCAATAATTAAGTAATATTGAGTTGCGAATGTATTCCTAGAACAGGGGAGAGGAGGTTTGTATCCCCAGCTTTAACTGAAATTCGATAGGTGTTTGCTTTTTTAAAGGTAAATTGCTAAGAGAGAGTGAAAGAAGTGGTGGGAAATGAAGTAAAATGGGGATGGAGGAGTTCTAGGATCAGCTGCCCTGTGTCAGTACATTCTTAGCACATTTAGCGCCATTTCTTTGCAGTGGTGTGAATTGCCGAGGGGCTGGTTTAGCCTATAATTCCTAAGACTTGAGGTATATAACTACTTTTGCAAGGCATAATATCCCTGTCATTCTGAGGTAAATGTTTGAGAAAGGCATAGGGAATTCTGTAGGGAATTGAGCTGAAAGGGGTGTGGGGAGAAAGGAATCGATGACTTAAAGATCCCTTAAGAGCTGCAACGTTATGTCTTAAAGTCTGTTACCGTCATATTTTAGCTGATAAGGGTTTTTTCCTACCGAAGGGTTTGGTTTTGTCACGCCACTGTGCAGCAGGTATTGAATCTGTTACGGTCTAAATCAATGACAGCACTCTCTGCCTTTTCTGGTGCAACGTTAGGCAAATAGGAGGGATAAAATCCACACAGTGCAACGTGGTGACTGTTCAGCCTCCGCTGAATTTGAGATATGGACTGTGATTTCCTTGCTGGCAGTGGGTTGGCCACGGCTGGACGCCAGCTGCCCTCACCAGAGCCGCTCCGCCACTGGGATGACGAGAGAAAATGCAACCCAAGGCTGGTGGGTCGAGATGAGGACAGGGAGATCCCTCAGCAATCACCGTCACCGGCAAAACAGACCTGACTCTGAGAAATTAGTTTAATTTATTACAAATCAAATCAGAGTAGGAGAATGAGAAATAAACTCAAATCTTGAAACACCTACCCCTCACCCCCCTTCCTTTCTCCCGGGCTCAACTTCGCTCCTGGTTTTCTCTCCGTCCTCCCCCCGAGCGGTGCAGGGGGATGGGGAATGGGGGTTGTGGTCAGTTCATCGCACCTTGTTCTGCCGCTCTTCCCTCCTCCCACTCTACCCGGCTCCAGCGTGGGGTCCTTCCCACGGGAGACGCTCCTCCACCGCTTCTCCAAGGTGGGTCCTTCCCACAGGCTGGAGTCCTTCACGAACTGCTCCAGCGTGGGACCCTTCCACGGGGTGCAGTCCTTCAGGAGCAGACTGCAGGTGGATCTCTGCTCCGCCGTGGGCTGCAGATGGATGTCTGCTCCACCCGGGACCCCCACAGGCTGCAGGGGGACAGCCTGCCTCGTCATGGTCTTCACTACGGGCTCTGCTCTGCTCCCTGGGGCGCCTCCTCCCCCCCTTCTGCACGGGCCTGGGTGTCTCAGAGTTGTTGCTGTCACACCTTCCCACTCCTCTCTCCAGCTCCTGCTGCCCAGCAGTTTTTCCTTCTTAAACATGCTATCCCAGAGGTGACACCGCTGTCACCGCTGGGCTTGGCCTTGGCTAGCGGGGGGGTCTGTCTTGGAGCCAGCCAAGGCACCATCTCTGTCGGGCGCGGGGGAAGGTTCTAGCAGCCCCTCTGCGACAAAAACCTTCCCGCGCAAACCAACCCATTGCTTTATGGGTTGCCAGACTACAGGTAGCTTTGACCTGGTAGCTCAGTATTTAGGAGTCATCGCTGTTTTCTTGAAGCCCGTCTATACTGTGTATGTAGCGCACACATAACTAGAACATCAAGCTTTGTTGCTAACTTGGTTTACAACTGTGCAGAAAAGCTTTACCTAAAGTATAATGATGCTTTTAACAAGAATTGTCCACCTGAGTGGCCACAGACTTCAGGCTAAACTTCAGACGAGTGTTAGTCACCCTTTGCATGGCAGATCAGTGTATTTCTTCTTCAAAAGACATTTCAGCAGTAAACCTGCCCCCCTTTTTTTCTAAGGAGGTTCTGGGTGATGCTCAGTGTGACAGGTCTCCTTGTTTCTGCTGGAAGCAGCTCCCGCTGGGCTCGGAAATCTAGGGGAGCCGAGGGTGCAGAGGGTCCCGTTGCTGTGCCCCCCCATGCCGCCCTGCAGCAGGGTCCGTTGGGCTCTGCCCCGAGCCAGGGTCAGACACTTGCCCCCAGAAAACGTCACCGAGTTGTTTTCTGCCATTTGTTCTCTGAGGCCAAGTCAGCTCTTGGGCTGGGGATGGTGTTTTATTCTGATTCCTTTCTACCGCCTGTGTTGAGTACAGCGGGATTCTCCCCAACTGCAAAGGAATCGGAATTTATTCATTTATTTAAGCAGTCACCTATTGGGTGTCATACACCCTCCCAGCTTGGTCTCAGATTTGGGCTGTGTACAGAAGTGTTAGCCTTTTTTACTTGGACACTGACAGCGGGGACCTGCCGCGGGCCCTTGGGATGGCAAAGCAGTGTCAGGTCAGAGTTGACTCATACGAGGAACGCACCCTACAGCCGTTTTAATCCATGCAAGTCTTCCTAGGGCTTACTGCAGTTGAATCAAATGACATCAAGAATAAGCTTTGTAATTGGAATATTAGAGGGTTTAATCGATGCAAGTCTTCGTAGGGCTTACTGCAGTTGAATCAAATGACATCAAGAATAAGCTTTGTAATTGGAATATTAGAGGAGTATGCATGTAAGTGTGTGAAAACAAGAACGTGATGTTCTATTGGCTTTTTTTTATGTGCGTATTTCATTTGGGGGGCCTCGCTGTCATCTGCTGCCATCCGGCAGTTAGAGCGGTTTATCTAGAGTCACTGTCCTGCTGAGTTTATGGTAAACAAATTAACAGGTTTTTACACTGGCATCCAAAGACACAGAATTTATTTCAAATGTCTGATACGCAACACACAACTGAGTTGTATCACCTTTTTTTCTAGCAATATTTTTTCCTCAAAACTGTGTGAATGCTGGGGTGTATAAGAACCTCTGAGAGTGCTCGGATAGCAGCCTTGGTATTTAATTCCAAGGCAGCTGCCGGGCAGGCCGGTGGGGCTGATTGGTTTCTTTGGGATTGCCTTCTCTGCACAGGCATTCCTGACACGAATTCCATCTTCAAGCAAGCAACGGAAACCTAAATCAAGTGGGCTTTAGTTGGTTGGCCCGTCCGGGAGTGTAGAATAAAGCCTAGATGAGCGTAACTCCTGTGACACACAAACTGCGTTGCCTAGATGTTACTGTATAACGCGATGGCCGTCTCCTGTGTTAGTCTAACTGGAGGGCAGCCTCCGTCAGCGTAGGCAGTTCACCAGCTCTTCTGAAGCCACAGAAGCCTCGAGCCTTCAGTCTTCGTTAAACATGGGGAAAAGCTCAGGAGAAAGCGGTGTATAAAAATGAAGCTGCAACTGCCTGTCAGCAAATAAGAACGAGGATAGTGACGGCAGTGGAAGTGTAACTACTGGTTTGGGAAAATTGTGCTAAACTTTGAAAATTCCCGTTCCGCCTGTACATGTGTTCAGAGAAAAATGGAGGAATGTAGAAAAGGTATATAGCTCGGCAGAGGTGGACTTTCTCGCTGGTATAAAATTTAATAGACGTAAAAATCAGGCAGCAGTTTTAACGGGGACTAATGGGTTAGTCCTTCATTTTACACGGGCAGTTGGTCTGCTGTTTTATAATGTTAGTGACTTGCATTTACTGGTGGCGCATCTGCTGCAGTCTGACGGAACATGAAGCGCTTAATGGCTTTTGAGTTGGGAGGGTTATTCCTTTGGGAAAATGGGCAGACGTGGCTTCAGCACCCTCGTTGTGTTCTTCAGGCGACCCCACGAAGCTGCTTTTCCCGAAGGAAGTGATGTGTGCACATGGAGAGCTCTGTGGACATGGCTTTGTGATATAATTCCCATGGTATGTTTCCCTTTGTAGCTGGATCCTGCAGATGATAAGTCTGAAAGGTGACCTTTGATCTTGGGATCATCTGTACTGCAGATTTTTTACCGAGGCTGCAATCTTGACAGTGCTTATTCCCATGAACAGTATTGTGAAATTCTAATTCATGTGATATATGTGGATATGGAGTCCTCGTTTTGATGAGCTTTCTTACATTTGATAACGGCGGAGTCGAACATACCCCAATTTAAATGCAAAGAAAGTGTGAAAGGACATCTTTCTGAGACCACAGCCAGACTGTGGTTTTTCTAGCTAAAGTTAAAACCAGATTGTGCTCACCGAGACGTGTAAAGGTTCACAAGAAGAATCCAAGAATGTCAGAAGAGCACTTCAGCCAGCTTCCCAAGGGCTGCCCACAGCAGGGCTTTGGTGGATGCAATGCTAGGCTCGCAGATCAGGAATGACAGGCGAGAGTTAGCTGCCTTCACTCCCTTCTGGGGATCCGGTTGCCCTTGCAGAGGGGAAATGCCTGCTGCGCTCACTGGTGAGGAGATCAAATCTCCCTTGTGGTCCTTGTAAGGATCTCAACTCCACCAGTATTTTTAATGGGAATTTCTACCGCTTTGCAGTTTCCTTTTATACATTACATTCTGCCTTGATCGGAGCAAGAGGAATAACGTGGCTCTATATTTATTTGTTTGTTTCCTGACGACTGAATTCATTTCTCTGCCGTCTTGTAAGCCCTGTTTAGAGAAGGCGTTGCCTCCCGAGAAGAAGAATCTGGCACAATTTGTATCCCCCATCATCCAAAAGAGGGTGGGATGCAGAGTGAACGCAGTCCGGAGCAAGGCAAGAGAGGCAGGTATCCTACAAGAAACATGCAGGATCAGGATTCTTTTAATAAAGTTTCTCCACCGGCTGGCTGTCTTGTGACTTTTTAAATACATTGTCAGTACATTAACAGGTCGGACAGGTTCTGCCTGAAAAGAATATACAGACCAAGGATTCTTTCATTTTTAATTAGGAGAGTGGATGAAAGCAGGGTGTGGGCTCTGGCTCAGCGTCGGGAGTCAGGACCTGACTAGCTTCTGTGCCTTGGGGTGAATCTCGCCTTCCTGCCTCCGTTTCTCCAGCTGCGATATAGGGGTGAGACTCGCCTCGGGAGGAAACGGCGCGTATTCCTGTTTGCGAGGTTCCTTGGAGATAGAAATTCTACACACATAATATTTCTAATACGTTGTCTGTATTACATGCTGGAAAATTAACCTTTTTATTAAACATTTTACAGTAAAAATACTGATCACGTGGCTTGAGTTTAGTTGCATTCTTTATTCTCTTTGTGGAACGTAACTGGGAAATGGCCTCTTAGGGCCTCCGTCATAAATATTTCCATCTGATAATTCCTTTGATTTTGTGTTACGGGTGCCTGAATATCTGGCTTCAGAGAAACCTTAAGATAGCGAAGTTGTCCTGAGATAGAAGACACCTTGAGTGCATTCGATTAATTGGACACCGAAGAAGAAAACATATTTTTACAGTATTTATCCATCTACACTTCTTTTAAAGTGTTTGTGTTCTGCCAAACCCAAACATTTTAACACTTCAGCTTGGCCCTCAAAATTCTTCAATTAAAAACTTTTCACTGCTTTCTAGTTTAAGCTGTTGGGCTCACTTTGAGGCATAGTTTACATGATTCTTCGTTTATCTGTGAGAATTAAAAGCTTAAAAAATAAAAATAAATCGCGTGCAATGTCTTCACATGCCCTTGGGAGAAATGGGGCTTTAAGAAAAACGTCAGTATTGCAAAACTTTGCAATATTATGGGGTTGCAACATAAAGAACATGGGGGAAAAAAGGGGGAAGGTCACTGCTAGGTTCTAGTTTTTCAGCTGTGGAGTCTCCTCCTTTCACTTACTTCACACGGTCTGTTACTCTATCGGGAAATATGGAACGGTATTTAAGTTTCAGACACATCAGGATTTGGTTCCGATGGCCCCAGCGCTGCCGTGTCTCGGCTGTAGTTGAATTTTCTCAAGGCGTTTGTATGAAATGCCTGGAAATGTTGAGTTGCGGAGCCGCGGGTTGGAATTGCGAAGTTGCTCCTCCACGTGACGTGCGTTTCACGTGGGTGCAGGTGTGGGCAGGAGCCTGGGCCGGGCCCGGCCGTTTGTGGGGCTGCGGCGCACAGCTCGCCCCCTTGGCACGGGCACCCACGCCGGGGAAAAACTGCTGGGAGCTGGGGCTGGTTACGGAGCCCTGCGGAGGGCAGCTGGGACACGGTTTGTGGAGAGAGCTCTTGTCGGCACTGCTGGTTTTTTCTCTAGGTAGAGCATCACCACTTCCATGTTTCAATCCACCACCAAAATGACTAGCAGAGGAAAGGCTTGAAGGGACGAAACACAGGGAAATGGAGACTGTTTACTGGTTTTGTTGGCATTTCTCTTTTAATTGCGAATAGCTGTCATGGTAGTTTAAGGTGCAACACGTGTATAGACATGACGGGGTTCTGTTACGTGGTGTGACAAATGCGTTCTGACGTACGGGAGACGCGGTGAGCTGTTCCGCTAGTCCTCTCCCGCTGTAGCCTGTGGGATTGATCTTGGCGGTATTTGCTTTGCTTTCTTTGGTGCAGGCTCTTAACATTGTTTTTTGGAGGATTTGGTTGGTGCAGTGGGTGTCTGGGCAATTTCATTCCAGCTCCAAACTCGCCTGTGGTCATTACCTGAGTCTTAATTAATACATTCATATTCTTAGTTAGATTTTGCTAATAAGGTTTGCAGTATAGCAGTGTCAGTGATACTAGGATCCTCATTTAGCATTTGTGTGATGTAATTAGGGAAAAAAAAAAAAGAAAAGGAAGAATTTGCTTTGTTTGTTATGGAAAATTAATCTTTTTCCACAGGAAAAAAAGGTGGTAACTTCAAATTACTGAGGTTTTGGTTTTTTCCTTTTAAAGGTGATTTTTTTTAAGTTTCTGAGCGCAGGGCTGAGATAGATGGAGATTCATTTTGTATAACTACAACTAGCAGTAAGATAATATTTTCGTTCTGGATGGATGCTGTTGTCTCTGTGCCATCGAGGCATTGCTTTATGGAAAATAAGGGGACCACCGGGACCGGTCCTAATCACCACAGCCTTCCAGCACGCTACTTTCTTATTTAATCTCCTGATTTTCAAGCCACGGGTGGAAAATGTGCGGTTAATGTTTTTTGCCTCTACAGTTATTTCGTTGTACACACCGATGAGGCTTGCACATGTAAGACACCCTGCAACCTTAATAAATGTCACGTTCTGTGTCTCTGAAAGAAAACGTTTGCTGCAGCAATGCCTCATCTTTTATATACATGAAAGGAAAAGGAAAGATAACATTCAGGTATTCAACACTTCTCCAGCCAGGTGACACTCAGTTTTGTATAATGAATGTTTTGTAGTTTGTCCATCTCAAGTGTTACCAACCCAGGCTGATGACCTCTATTATGTTAATTGAGCTAGATTTAGGCAGCATTTTAAAACCAAATTATATTTATGCAACATCTCATTACGTTTTTGTAGGACAGTGAATTCGAGGTGTTAGTTCCCGTGAGACTAGTGCATCTGAACCCTGCGTTCACAAATTCAGCTTTCTGCAGTGGTGTAAGTGGAGGAAGTTTGTTCTCTGTCAGTAACACCGGGCACGCTGGGGTGATGCATTGTTGTACGCTGTTGACCTAGAGCTGCCTTTTTAAAAAATTATAATAATAATTAGATTTTATTTGGCTATTATGTTGGATGGAGGGCAGCCCTGAGGGGAAGGACTTGGGGGTGTTGGT
>VXBO01000774.1:176590-186903 GCA_013400135.1 Rhinoptilus africanus | reverse complement strand
GGTCCTTTCCAACCCAAACCGTTCTGTGATTTTTATTTCCCCTCTCCTCGAGGTACATGTCCATGCAGATTTTTCATAAACATGATTTATGCCTATATTTTTTAAACCCCTGTGAGTGTGTCCTGGGCTTATTTCTGCGGGATAAGCTTTGTAAAGAGGGCGGGTTTGGTTGACCACAGGAGTGACCTACGCACCAGCAGCCTCGTGGGTGAGAGCTGAGGAGGACAGACGGGATAGCAGCAGTAATTATAGGAAGTAACTCTTTGGATTCTGTTATGGTACCAAACCCAAAAATGTACCTTGTAATATTCTCCAGTCTGTTGGGCAGGAAACGTGCGAGGGCTAGAGGGGCTTAGGCAGTAAGTCTCTACTCCCCGTAACTCCTCTCCTACAGCTGATTTTTTTTTTTTTTTCTTGCTTGGGAGCTGGGAATTTTATCTACAATGGAGCCTTTAGCAGAAGGAGATGCTGGGACCATTGGGACCCCTTCTTCTTTAGCCACCAGTCCTGTCGCAACACACTGCCTTTTTCACCCTCTCCTCTTGAAGGAGGAGTACGTCGACTCCATTATACCCAGGATGGCTCTGCCTTTTTCCAGCACTTTGGGAAGAAGATAGCGTATTGCCAGCTTAATAGAAGCAAATGCTGCTTATCCGGAGGCCTTGTTCCTGTAGCTGAGAGGACCTGTAGCTCGGAGGAAGGAAGCAGAAGGTCGAGAAGCAAAGGGCCAAGACAGAGAGGGTTACGGTGGTGTAAAGCTGGCAGCGTGATCTGCCATTTCATTCCTGGGATATCAGTGCCTCGTGATGG
This sequence comes from Rhinoptilus africanus, assembly GCA_013400135.1. Taxonomy (NCBI): domain Eukaryota; kingdom Metazoa; phylum Chordata; class Aves; order Charadriiformes; family Glareolidae; genus Rhinoptilus; species Rhinoptilus africanus. Next base: position 186,093 of record VXBO01000774.1, on the reverse strand, counting down.
TGCGTCTTTTGGTATTGTGTGTCCTTAGGCCTGTCCTGCTCCGACAGCGTTGGTGGCAGCCAGAAGTCGAGTCTCCTAGCGGCTGCCGCTGGTGAAAAGCCAGGGTGACTTTTAAGCCTGGGTTATAAAGTATGAGACTTTGGGAAGGGCTGGGAAGTTGGGGTGCGGGAGGGGATGGGAGATTCCGGGGTGATGGGTCTGTTGAAGCTGATGAGAAAAGTAGGTGCTTGGTGTGGGAAGAGAGGGCTGGGATTCAGGGCAGTTGGGGAACGTGTCTTGAGTAAGGGTATTGAGATTGTTGGAAGGAGAGAAAGAAGTTTGTAGGCAAACAAAAGGGAGTATTAAGATGGGAAACACTTCAAAAGGCTGTGGACATTTTGGGGATGCTGCGGAGTGTTTGTCTTGTTTGGGAAGCACTGAATGTCAGGAATCGGAGTGAGTATCAGTCTTGGGAAAAGACCTATGTGCCCGTATGTCTGCACACCCGAGTCTTTCTTCGTCGTTAAAATTTTGGTAGTTCTGGTCCTTTCCTTTCTACCTCTGGTTCCCCTCCTCAGCGATCGGGATCAGCCTGCTTGTTCCCGCTCACGCTCCGTGGGCCCGGGGGGGTGGCACCCAGCCAGTGCCCCCAGGCAGAGCGGACACCGCTCGGGTTCTTGCTTTTCCCCGTGTGGTGACATCAAGTGTGGTGGGTCTTCTCTCCCTGCCAGCCCTCTGCAGAGAAAGGACAGGAGGGCAGTTATCCCGGGGGCTTCGAGGCATGATTGAAACTTGCCCGCTATTCCAGAGTTTGGGGTAAGGCGAGTGACGGGAGGTATGGCTGTAACGCAGATGTTTTCCTTGAAAACTGGATTAAAAACAAGCGAGAGTTAAAAAGTGGGAAAGCTTTGTGCTCTGGCAGTGTTCACTCTCAAATTACTGCCGCGTTTGTCTGGGATTGCACACAGCGTTGGGCAAAATCCGTGGCACAGGCAGCATTGATCAAAAAAATAAATAAAAATTGACTGAGTGGTAAATCAAAAGCTAAGGTTTGGCCTCTTCTGTTCCGGGTGGTGAGCGGTTGTTGTCACCCCTGAGTTCCCTTAGGGAAGACGGGCAGCGCCAGCGGGGCGGAGGGGGGAAGCCACGCGAGATGTGTGCCAACGAGATTCCCCAGACTTTGCTGTTCTGTCAGAGAGTTAGAAGTTGATAACACAATTAAAACTTTTAGGGTTGGTGGGGTTTTTTGTGTGTCCTTTGCTTAATGTAAAATGTGAAAAACTTATTTAAAACTTCTTGTTTCCTTTTTTTTTTTTTTTTTTTCTGCGGGGCAGGAAAAGCACAGTAGGAAAAACTAGCGCTGTTTCCAAGGAAAAATAGTCTTGGTGGAGAATTTTCAGCAGTCTCTACGTTTGCTTTTGAGACTAAAAATGGCCTTTCTGAAGAAAAAAATGCCTTACCTTGCGTACCTGTGGAGCTGGAAACTGTAACTGGGACCCGTTGGTAGCAGGGGGGGGTTCAGCTTCCCAGCGGTGTCGCAGCATTCGCTGTCGGTACGTGTCAGGGCTTGAGAGCGTGAACTTTGGCAGCTTGGGTTTGGGCTTTGGAAGAGCTTTTGGCTGACTGGCAGCTTTTGAAAGGTTTTCCCTTAGAAAGGGCTTGGTGGGGGTGTTATTTCTTTATTTTTGAGACCTGTACATTTGTACTTAGGGAGGGCGAGGGTGTCCTCTGTAGAACCTAAGGAATTAATGCAGGTTTTAACATTCCATGTATGTGTGTGTACGTATATAACATACAGGGTTCAAGCATATCATTTAATGCATGGCTGCTTTAAACAACGCAAGGGCAACACTGACAGCCCAACGCGGTGGTTCTTTTTTCGTGTTTTCTTCTACTCGATCCAAAGGACAACGGACCCATCAGCTTCTCGAGCAAAGGTGCCGTTCTCTGGGGGCTGGGCGGTTTTGGGAGCACCGCAATTTGGGAAAAGGGAGTCTGAGTTTGGGTTGCGAGGTTTTTTTTTTTGGAGTGGTAAAATAATTTATTACGATAAATCCTTTTTTAACAGTGGAGAAGGCGACCCTCAATTGGAAAAGAATAGTCTTAGAACTGGAACGAAATTTCATTTTAATTTAATGAAGTAGTAGGTTGCAAGTTATATAATTGGATCCTGTAATGGGTACTTATTAGCGTTTTCACCCTAACATTTAGGATAAGTAATTACTTTCAAGTTTAAAAGCCGAAATGAATTTGTTTTGTAACAGAAGCTGTAATTGATTTTCCTGCGTGGTTCTTAGCAGGATAGGAGGGGGATGCGTGGTGTTCTCTGGTTTGTCAGGCTGTTGCCTGTACCATTCCGCCTCTCTGCGGGCAAGGTCGGCTCCGCACACCACTCCCGATGGACCTACGTTGACATGGAAGTCGAACGAGGCCCTGTGAGTGTATCTTATGTCTCGCCAAGCTAGCTACAAGGGGAAATCTGTTCAAAGACTTCAGCAGTCTTAGTGCTCTTTGCTTTACTTCTAAAACCCTGTAATTAGTGGTTTCAAGAAAACTGGATTTGCTTCTTCCCAGAGCCGAAGGTTATGCACAGTGATTTTGAAATCTAGCCTCTAAACATGGTCTGGCTCCTAACTTTTCTAAGTGAAAAGTGTTTTAGGTGTCTGAGCATCAAGCTGACTTAGAATTGGCCTTTTTTCTTTAATACGCTCTTTTTCTTTCCTTTTTTTCCTTTCTTCCGATTTCTCATATTGGGAAAATATAAAACATTTTCTTTGCCCTGTTGACACGATATTAGGGCATGGCAAAGATAACACTTCACTGTTTGCTTCTGGAGGCTCTGATGGTGTTTGAGACTTTGTAGTTCAAGATAAATTACGTTTGTGATTATCATCAACCCTTCAGAAATTTAAATTAGTATGCAAATAACAGGAAAGATTATCAAGATTTTAATTAGCAAATAACAATTTTTCAACCTAGATAAAACTAGATTTATCTGTTAAGCATTCTAGATGCATTTTAAAAGTGTTCTTAGCCCAGCTTAAGAGAGTAAAAAGAGGAAAAGCTCTGGCAAATCGTGAATTGGAGGGTACTGCTGAGAAATGAAAAATACTCTTGGGAAACCTGATGTTCCTGGCCGGCTGTCCAGTTTGAGGAAGCAGTCGCAGGATGAGGTCAGGGTAGATCAGGTGCTGTTGAACACTTCTCTCATTTCTATTTCACCTCCTAGAACTTGGTGGGGTTCGTTGGCTCCACTGCCCTGCNCTCCAGAGGGCCCTTCCAGCCCTACCATTCTGTGATTCTGCAGTTGTGAAAGAGTTATTTGGTTTTTAGAAAGATCAGCAGAATGTGTGCTCTGCATGCTCCCGCTCCCCATTCATTACAGAGCTTTTAAAAGCAGATGAAGCTTTGAAACAACCAGGAGGGACAGCTTTTGTGCCTCAGCAAGGGAACAGAAGGTAATGGAAGGTGTAGCTGAGTTCTGGGTCAGCATGATCCAACCGATGGAAGCAAAATTGGCTGTTTCCAAAATTGCTGGCTGCTGCTTTCTGGAGACAAGAAGTACCTGCCGGAGCAGCAGTTGCTGCCGGGGCATCATGCACCACCTTCTGCACCCGTTTTCTATTTTGACCCAGAGAGATAAATGTGGCTATTGCCCAAAAAAACCCCGGCAAACCACCAAAACAAGTGAGAGCTGCAGGGAAGGCTTCTCTGCACCCTGCCTTCGTCCCGTCTTTTCTGTCCTCTTACCCCTTCCCCCGTCCCTTCATGGAAATGGGCTGTGGTACAGTAGGAGGGTGCGTTCAGCTTTCTGGGGGTGATGCAGGGAAAACTGGAAAACAGAGAAAGAGGGTTCTTGCTGATGAGGGCAGGCTTTAATTAACAAAAAGCTTTTGGAGTTGTTAAATGTCTGAAGAGTTTTTTGAGCTGATATGAAGTGGCTGCTTCTAAATTGCTAAATATTTACAAATGAACAATCTGAATTTTTTTTTTTATTTACGGTCACAGTGATAAGCTTTTTAAAATCTCTCTGTGTCCTCGAAGAAGTGAGTAATACAGAATAAGAACTGCATTAAAAAGAAAAATAATAATTTTAAAGCCCCACAGTCCAGCTCTCAGTCCAGACAAGCCATCACCATCCACTCCTGGACCCTAGAAGAGGCTGCAACTTTTGGGCATCATGATTTTTTTTGGTTTTCCTGGCAGTTCTCTCAGTCCGGCCGGGAGCTGAGCCCAGGATGCCTGCTGGCTTGGTCCTTCAGGGAGCAGCCAGCTTCACCCCGCACCCTCTGAGTGCGGATGCAGTTAAGTACACACACACGCTCATAAACTGATTTCCTCACGAGATACGACTATGTTTGGTTTTCAGGCAGGATTGCCTAAGTTAGGGTATGACAAGAATGAGAGAGAATAGAGGAATTGTTTTGCTACAACTTAGTATTGGGCGTAAGTCTAATATTTCAATCTCGAGGAACTCCACTGATGAGAACAAAACCATCTTTTGTGTTCTGTAACGTCTGGCATATTGTTGAAACCTTTAGCTCATTAAGGACGGGTAAAACAAGAAGGCGTGCGCTGGCTTTAGTTCAGAGATGTTCTTTTTATTTTTTCTCTTTTTTTTTTTTTTTAAGGCTGTGAGAGGGAGAAGGTAGTTTGATATGATTAAAACCTATTTGCAATGTGCCTTTAAAAAAAAAAAAGCGATCTGGAAGAATGCGTGTTTTGATACGTTCTGCTCACTGGTGCAATCGTCATTACCTGGTGTTTCGTAAAAAGTGTATAAAGTTGGTACGTTTTGTGGTATCTGAGTCACCGGGTTGTGTGTTGTTCTTTGTGCGTCCCAGAGGCGCAGCTGTTGGGATAGCTGTTTGCAAGAAGCTTTAAATGGCATTTTCCTTATCGTGCCTCTCTGCACTTCCTGCGCGCTTAATGCATTTTAACTGTATTTCCTTATCATATCCGAATGTATTTAAAAGCAAACACCCCATCTCGCTTAAATGAGAATTTTTGTTTAATCTTGTTTCTCTGAAATGTATTCTAACTGAAATAGTAAAAATCGAGGGGGTAAGTGTAGCAACTCTGTGTGTCAAAGGAAAAGCGGGATTTTTCCCTCAGGCACATCGCCACCTAGCAGCTGTTAACTGAAATTTCCTCATTTTTCAGTGCCTGAGCTGCAAGGGATATTTTTGACCCTTCAAAAATGGCATTACACCAAGCTGTACTGTATGGTGTACGTCAGGGTGTGTCTCACCGCTATGAAGACTGTATTTTTTTCCTTTGGCTGCAAAGCTGCTCACTGTAGAAATGGTTCCTCTTTGCTGATGATCATCAAGGGTGATGCCGGAGTTGCGTCCAAGTGAATGGCTTGTGCGTTGTTCTTCTACGGTGTTGGTTCCTGGCCCGTCTTGCACTTTTTTCCCGCTGGCAGGTGTTGCGTGTCCTGCAGAGCAGAGCGAGCTCCTGTNCCAGCACTGGCCCCAGCACTCCAGATGTGCCCTCCCCAGGGCAGAGCAGAGGGGGAGGATGACCTCCCCCCACCCGCTGGCCACACTCTGCTTGATGCCCCCCAGACCCATTTTCTCAGGTGGAGAGGCAGCGGCGAGGAGGGGAGAGGAGAGCGGCAGGGAGGACGTGGCAGGGCTGAGGACAGCAGGAAGGAGGGATCCGTTGTAGCTTGCTGAAAATGTTTGTTCTCAAGCAGCTCAATATATGTTTAGGTGCTGTAAGAACCATATAAAGTCTTACTGTCAAATCTGATACTATGGACTTGATATATTAAGGTATTGGTATTTTTCCCTACAAAATTTAAGGTTAGCAAATAATGCACATGTGTAGGATTTTTTTTTTATATTAGGTCCCATTATTGCTCAAGTCAGGTCTATATATTTTCATAGTGGAAAAGTTTTATCAGCGTTCAGGAACCATTGGCAGAATGACGTACTACGTCCATAACATGCACCGTAACGCTTGGAAAAGGTGAGTTTCTCAAGGTTTTTTGTAAATCTGAGAAATGCTCTGTTCTGCTCGTCGGCCGCTGGTGCACCCACATGAGTGCTGTAGTTGGCTTTCGGAGTGCATCTCCCAGCCTGCCCTCCTTCGCTCCGCACCGCAGAGCCGGCCCAGCCATCAGCCAGGCTCTGCTCCGGCGAAAAGCAGCCGGAAGAAGCGCAGCGAGAGTGTCCCCCATGGGCTCCAGCTGCCCGGGGACATCCACCCCTCTGACCAGACACAAGCCAGCTCAGAGGAAACCAGGGGGTGTAGATGGTTGACCCCACTGCACCAGTTGCTTCATGCTGGTTTTCTCAGCCTAACACTGTATTCTCCAAGGGAGAGGGTTTGGGTATTTTCTGACTGTCAGAATTGTAGAAGAGCAGCACAGAAATCGTGCCAGACTCCACGCTGACGCCAGGGACTAGCTGTCAGAATACAGATTTAACCTCCTGGTTTTCACAATGGTGATTTACCTATGCCTTAGAACAGCTTTTTTTCCCCCCCCTTGCATCAGAATACGTCTGTGATCAGACATTCTTATGAGAAGTCTGAATTTGCTTTCCCTATTAAAGCGAATCAGAAGATTACTAAGAGGCTGAACTATCTCATCTGCTATGGGGGCTAATTAGCGTCAAATCTGATGCCCTTTGATGAGAAGTCCAGGGCGATTCAGAAGGACACGTGGGTGTTCAGTTACCTCTAGGGGATGCTGTTGTGTTAAAAGTGCCAGCGTTTCAAACGTTTTTATATAGAGATATGGGTATTTATCTGCCGTAGAGAAGAAAAGAGTGTGCAGTCCCATAGGAAGTGCTCTAGGTAATGGGAAGCAGAGACACTACAGCACATGATTGTGTTTGCAGCTATCGATAACGTGGAATGAACAGAAGGAACTAACAAAGGTCCTGGGGTGGTGTTAATAGCTTGCTTTTCTGGGTACGTTGCATCCAGCCCACCAAGGCGTCGATTATTGATTCCGGTTCAGTGGAAGGTGTCTCAGACTGGTGAAGTGTTTGATGAACAGCAGTTGGAATCCAGCGGCTGGGAATTCTTTGTGGTGAAGAGCAGAGTACTTCACAGCCCCCCGTCAGTATTTAAGGTTAATGTCTGCTGGACATTGAGTTTGTTGAGCTGTTAAGTTTTCTTTCAAAGAAAGGTTTCCTGTGAATGAATTTTGGTTTTAAAATGCTTGAGATACATCTCTAGGCATTACCTTACTTTCAGCATAGATATTTTAATTTAGAAAGTCATAAAGCTCCCAGTGCTTGGTACCAGTTTAAGTATCATTCAGTGTGAGGCATCTAAGTTGTTCATTGTGCAACATTCCACGAGTGCCAATCACAGTGTATGCTACCGAAAGCCCTTCACTTAATAAAGAGATCATTACTGCCTAAAAACCTGTAGAGCAGTGACTACTGGGCTAATAAAGAAGACTTAACTTCTTTATTATAGCATCTGGACAGCAATACTGAGCAGTCAGTGATTTGTGGACAATACCCAACCTTGCTTTGGCAAACAACTTGAGGAAAGGTGTACCTTTGGATACAGAGGGGAACTGGCATTGGACTCTGAACTGCGATGCCCTGTGTAGCTGACGCATCATGCGCTACCCCTGTCTTGTAGACCACTGCTCTGAAGAAGTTTGGAACATGGCTTTCTTTTCTTCCTCATCACCTGCACTTGCCACAAAAAAAAAAAATTAAGTATTTTTAATTGGAAAAATGAATTACTTATCTCTTATCCTTCCCAAGCATCCGTAAAACATTTTGTGTTAATGTAAATCAGGAGTGCTCTCTATATTAAAAACTGTACATATCAGAAATGTTTTACCCAAAAGCTTTGTACGTACGTGAGAAAGTTGCGTTTCACGCTGACGAAACATGCCTCTCTTCGGTTTATGTTGTAGGTATGGATTTTTATCACAGTTTATATCTTAAAGGATTAAGACTTCTCTTGATGCCTTTATTAAACGGCTGGTTTAACCTGAAGCATTGGTATAGAATATCTTTGAGTATGAACAACATGATCTGCTGCGTAAAACCTCTAGTTCCCCTGCTGAAATATCATGAGATTCTTCTGTTTCTTAAATTCTCTAGAAAACACCACGCCCCACTTTGGTCTGGAGATGTGTGGTTGCAACTTCTGGGGTAACAAACGCTGTGAGGCAAAAAGCCAACCGCAACCTTTTTATTAGGTACCATCCAAGAAGTGTACTGTTACCTCAGCATTAAATACCTGTCAGCTTTGACACCACGTTGAAGTCTTAAAGATAATTAGCACTTCCAATTAGGAGAGTGCCCTTTTTGCATATAAATAATGAATAAATGCTTCTTGACTTTCACCTTCCCAGCAATGGAGAATTCCTTTCGGGTAGCTCGTTTCCCCCGGTATTGGATTCAGCGCTGTTAGTGGACGTTCTCCTTCAGTTGAAGCATTTAGGTAGATCACACACAGGACTACTTTTTGTGTCGGAAGTCAGGAAAAACCTTATTTGGGTTCTAGGGAATCTTCCTCGGAGATAAATTTCTTATTCCTAGTTATCNAAGGAGGGGGGAGCCAGGGGGGGAGTGGTGTCAGTCTCTTCTCCCAAGGAACAGGCCATGGGACAAGAGGAAACAGCCTCAAGTTGTGCCAGGGGAGATTTAAGATGGATATTTGGAAAAATTTCTTCATGGAAAGTGTTGTCGAGCTTTGGAACGGGCTGCCCAGGGCAGTGGTGGAGTCACCATCCCTGGAGCCGGGCAGATGTGCTGAGGGACGTGGGTTAGTGCGGACTTGGCAGTGCTGGGTTAACGGTTGGACCTGATGATCGTAAGGGTCTCTTCCAACTTTAATGATTCCACAATCAGTAGTAACTTTACCTGGATTACCTAGTCTCACTGAAATATCCAGAATATTCAAGCAATACTTTTCAAAACACCTTGACAAAATGTCGCTCCATGAGTTGCCTCTGTAACGTAACATCTTCCCCTTCACCAAAGGAGGGGTGAAAATCTCGGAGTGGAAATGAAAGTTTGTTACTGGTTCTTACTGACTGCTCTTGTGTGTACTGATGCAGTTCTGCATCCCAGGAAGGCAGGGATGAGGTAGTGCCAAGCCAGAGAGGGCGGAGGGAGGCACGGGGACGATTAGGACTCCAGTAGCTGGTTTTGGTTGTGTAAAACCAAACCTCCCCAAACTCTCTTTCTGTCAAATCAGACTTCGGGTGCTGATCAGCCTGCGGGAAGTGCAAACGGATGCCCATGAGGTTAGCACGTGCTTACGCCCGTACAGATGTTCTGCCCTCTTAGGATGAGTCACACACATCTGTATAAGCAGCCAGCGTCTTTGTGATCGAGGTCCGGCCGGCAGAAGGGCAGACCCAGCCTCGGCTGGGAGCGAGGGCTGTAAAACTCCCCAGCATTTGTGTCCTCTGAGCTGCAGCTTCAGCAGCTGTCAGGAAGGTAGAACACAGGATGGTTGACGGCTGAGAGCCCTTTAAAAAATCAAATGCGATGTATTTGTACATGATGAAATTGATGGCATGGGGGGGGGGG